>SJYC01122424.1:0-32299 GCA_006408675.1 Madoqua kirkii | reverse complement strand
AGAAGGCATCCAAACCCCACTCTGAGAAAGGCAGAAGGAGCTGGTCCAGATACAGGGAACAACCAGACAACCTTCAGGGCAGTGTGGAGAAGTCCTTTCAAACAGTGGGAGGCATAGGACTGTCGCACCATCTTCCCTTTGATGGTGCTGGTGAACGGACTGTCCTCTCCCACCTCCTTGCTCCACCACTGCCTTTGGCAGGCATCCCTGTCCCCACACTTAAATCTTTGCTCATCTTTCTCTTGCTGGATCCACCTCCACCCCCACCTCTTACCTATGCAGAGCTCTGCATCCCCTGCCACTTCAGGGAGACCTGAGATGCTCATTAGTGTTGTTGGTTCCTAGCCCATCAGAGTCACATGTCAGGACAGGGAAGCGAAGGTGGGTGACATTTGTTGGTATTTTCAACTCAGGTGAAAACAAACAAATTGAAATGGAGTTAAATGTCAAAGGCTCCTGAGCGTGCTGCCTGGGAGGGAGGGAGGACCATCTCCACGGGGGGACAGCCTTTTCTGTGTCCCTGAGGGGGTATGTGTGGGCGATGCAGCTGTGTTGGAAGTCTACCAGGAAGGCCGAGTGGGCTGTGTTTGTCAAAGTCCACCTTCATCCCGCTGTGGGCAGTCTGGTTAGACATGCGCAGTTCCCAAGGGAGGACATGCATTCCTCATCCATCGTTTCATCTGGAGAACATTTACTGAGCACTTGCTACATGCAAAAGACTCTACAAAAGGGGCTGAGGGGCAATTGATAATGAGACAAATATGGCTGGTCCCTGCCTCCTGGGAACAGGTCTCCCTTAGAGAGGACAGAGGCATCTAAACATACAATGTAAGAAGAAAATGGTCATCGTGGCCAGGGGTGCAATGCTCTTTGGGTCCTTAGACAAAGAGGGAAGGAGAAATCAGGGATGTATTTCAAAGGCTTTGCCATGAGGCTTGAAGGATTTACCTTTAGATGTGCACGGAGGAGGGTTTAAGGGGACAATCAGCTCAAAGATAGCACAAGCCACATCTACCCACATTGCTATCAGCTTTACTATCATCGTTGCCCCCAAACTGGATGGAAATACACTCATGGAGCTGAACGCACATGATATAATCCAGTAAGGAAGGGTTTCTGGGGTCCATGAACTTACTGGACTTGTGTGCTGAATTTTGTGTAGTCAAGCACTTTTCTGGGAGGAATATGCATAGCCTCCACCAAATTCTGCAAAGTAGAGGTGATCTCCCCCTAAGCTGAACCCTTATTCTAGAAGCTGGCAAGAAGTAAGACCTTGCTGGATCTCAAACTATGACTTGTCTAAATGCACCCACTCCATGAAGAGCAGGTTGGAGATTACTAAAAGCCCTTCCTTCACAGACTCTATTCCTGAGATCTGATTTGGAGAGACTAAACCAGTTCCAGCCTCAGCCACAGCTTGGGGAGGCGGGCAGGAGGCAAAGGACAGGGAGAGGGGGGAGTCTAGGTAGGACTTTCTAGAAGCTGGCAAGAAGTAAGACCTTGCTGGATCTCAAACTATGACTTGTCTAAATGCACCCACTCCATGAAGAGCAGGTTGGAGATTACTAAAAGCCCTTCCTTCACAGACTCTATTCCTGAGATCTGATTTGGAGAGACTAAACCAGTTCCAGCCTCAGCCACAGCTTGGGGAGGCGGGCAGGAGGCAAAGGACAGGGAGAGGGGGGAGTCCAGGTAGGACCAGCTCTTCTCCAAGGGAGCAGCATCTTCTGCTTAGGTCCAGTCCCGCAGTGATTGAATTATCCGCCCTTTCACTTAATGAGCATCTCTCTGGACTGGCCATGAGACCTGTGTTCAGGTGAGCAGACATTTCATTAGCAGAACAGTGGTGCTGTGTTGATCCTGGTTTCCTGATGATTAAGAGAAGGAGCCAGAGTCCTAAGCACAATCTTGTTGTGAGCCTTGCCTCGTTCAAAACATGCAAGTTTCATCCACCCCCTAGTCTCACGTGTAGCTGTGTGTGACCAGGGAAGGCAAGAAGGCCCTTATAGGGGACTCCAAAGTACGTGAAGGCCTAGTGGGGCTGTGCCCTTGGACCTGGACCACTCTGGCTGCTGAGAGATGATGATGAAACACATCACTTCTCCCTTTCAGACTAGGAATGAGCAAGAACTCCACAGGTGGCTGGTGGACAGTCTTCCAGGAACCATCCTTCCTTCATCTTGTCAGTTCCAAGGGTACCTCTCCTGATGAAAATGACATTATGGACATTCCAGGTCACTATTGGGATCACCATTACCTTCCTTGCTACACAAGGAGAAGTAGAGGCCCAGGAAAGAGGCCATGGGCATTGATGGAAAACCCTGGAAGGACGTTTGAAGGGATCAATGTTACCTCCTCCATGAAGGTCTTCTGGAAACAAAGGGTGACACACACCAGATTTGTTGTGTGATGCGACAGTGCACGGGTTTCCAAGGCGACCCTAGTGGTAAAGAACCCACCTGCCGATGCAGGAGACACAGGAGATGCAGGTTCTATCCCTGGGTCAGGAAGATCCCCTGAAGGAAGGCATGGCAACCCACTCCAGTATTCTTGCCTGGAGAATCCCATGGACAGAGGAGCCTGGTGAGCTATGGTCCAGAGGTTTACAAAGAGTCAGAAACGACTGAACTGACTTAGCATGTGCATCCACATGCCTGATAGTGCAGTTGGGAGTTCTTCTAGGTCAGCCTGCTTACCATCCATGGTAGCAGCTGGCCTCAAGGCCAGAGTTGTGCCTGTTCAACATCATAAGTCCAAGGCCACCTAATCCTGAGTCCGCCATGCCATCAGTCTGCTCCTACAAGACCAGTAGCATGATCCATAAGGAACCACATGAGCTGTCAAAGCCACAGCAGCCAGCGGTGACACCAGTCAGGATTATAACGGCCCTGTCCACACTGGTGAGCTCTGGGCCCAGCTGAACTCTTACCTCAGGGCATCCTGGGGATGGTAGAGAGAGGTTCTCTTTAGTCTTTGGTTCTGTAGTGTGTAAAGGGAACCTGCCCTGAATCCTCTACATCTGAAGTGAAAACTGAGAGATTAGACACATCTGATCGTTCCATCAGGTCCAGAAGAACTTACAGACAGGTGACAGGGGCTCTGAATGGAGCCACACAGGCACCAACAGGAGAGAAATGACTGACGACGTTAGCAAGGTTCCCTGCAGTCAACCGTGAACAAATGGAATAATCTTTCCTCCCTGGCTGCTGCTGCTGCCTTAGTTACCCAGTCATGCCCGACTCTTTGCGACCCCATGAACTGTAGCCCACCAGGCTCCTCTGTCCCTGAAATTCTCCAGGCAAGAATACTGGAGTGGGCTGCCATTTCCTACTCCAGGGAATCTTCCTGACCCAGAGATTGAATCCACATCTCTTGCATTGGCGGGCGGATTCTTTACCACTGAGCCACCGGGGAATCTCCCTTCTTCCCCCCACCTCCCTATAGCACAGGAAGAGGAACTGATATGGAGAGAGGGAGAGAGGGAGTTAGAGAGAAGGATAGAGTGAGAAAGAAAAAAGGGAGGAAGGAAGTTGAGGGGGAAGGAAAGAGAGAGAGGAAGAGAGAGGGAGAGAATTATAAATGAATACATGGAGCTTTGGAAACAGACACACTGGCTCCCAAGGGCAGGAGGCTAGTTGTAGCTTCAGCTACCAGTGCAGATGTGTCCTGTTGTCAAGTACAGGCGATGAAGCCATAGGTGACTTCTTTCCCATGGGGGAGGTCCCATGGCCCTGCTTCACCGTGATTCACCACTGCAGGTGGATCCAGTGGACACTCAGCCATGCTTCCCTACGTGTGTCCTGTAAGCTGCTCCACCCTGGAAAGTCGCTGGTTATGTCTGGAGCTTGGAAGGAGAAGGAAGAGGGGAAAAGGAGAGGTGGAGAGTGGGGCTGTGGCAACGCTGTTGTGGAGGAAGGGCAATGTGACTGGCCAGCCCCGATAGTCTCAGTGATATCCCACTATGGAGGATGGATGAAGTCTCAGCTCCCTCTAGCTTTAGGAATCTAAGAGGGAGGCATCCTTATAAACAGCACTGCCCCATCACACCCACGGCCACCACCCTTAGCAAAGCCACTCCTCCAGCGTAACTCCCCAGTAGTGAAAGTCCCCCCTCATTCCCCTACCCAGGCACAGACACACACAACTCTCTTTGAGTCTGGCTTTGCTGTCCAGATGCTTCTTTCTTTTAGGTTCAAAACTCCCTCTCTTTTTTTTCCCCAAAGGCATTTCCCCAAGGGAAGTGTGGTCAGGACTGGGTGTTTTGCAGGAGGGCTTGAAGTTATACTCACTGATCCTTTACAGGGTCTCTGATTTTCTGGGGGCAAGTTTCATGTCCAGAGTCAGAGAGTCACTCATATTGACTATCCTCTATAGCAAACTAATGTCAAGGTTGTCACAGACATGCCAGAACTCAAAGTCAATAGGCATGTAAGCCCCATCCATCATTCATCAGGTTCAAACATCTACCAGCCTCTCCCTGATTAGAGTTAACCCTTAGTTCCCATGAGCATTTGTGCTTGATTAACTCTCTCTCTGCTTCATCTTATCCTGTTAGGGGTGACCCTGTTCAGCTGGGATGCTCCAGACCAAGAGGACGGACTGCCAGGTCCAGTGGGCAGGTTAAAAAGTCAGAACTTCATTACTTTAAAACTCCCTCAATGTCTAATGTTCTCAATCTTATGCATAATTAAGAAAATTCAGATGAAAACATCTGAATGTCATCTTCCATTGAGAGGGTGATAAAGACAGTTAATATCCAGTGCTGTGAGGCTATAGGCAAATAAGCACAACCAAACACTATCTTTATATCCTTAAAAAAAAACAACAACAACAACAAAAAAAAAACAACACTGTTGGGGTGGTGGGGAGGGGGGTGCAAATTAGGATAGATTTCCTGGAAGACATTTTGGCAATACCTGCAGTAATTCAAATGACATCCACCAGTCCACATCTAAGAAGTTAATTTTACATAGATACCTGTGCTATGTTGCTTCAGTTGTCTCCGACTCTGTGTGACCCCATAGACAGCAGCCCACCAGGGTCCCCCATCTCTGGGATTCTCCAGGCAAGAACACTGGAGTGGGTTGCCATTTCCTTCTCCAATGCATGAAAGTGAAAAGTGAAAGTGAAGTTGCTCAGTTGTGCCCGACTCTTAGTGACCCCATGGACTGCAGCCTACCAGGCTCCTCCATCCATGGGATTTTCCAGGCAAGAGTACTGGAGTAGGTTGCCGTTGCCTACTCCAACATAGATACCTGTACATCTGCACAAAGTAGATACAATGATTTCATTACAGCATTGTTTGCAACAAAGTCTTTATATGATTTAACTGTTCACCTATAGCCAATCTATACTTGAAATGCTGAGTTGCCAAAACATGCCAAAACAATGCTGAGTTGCTAAAGTATCATGAGACCCTATATGTACCCAGAAAAGGACACACACTTTATCTATTTGTCTATCTGTCTATCTACCTTTGATTTATAAGCCAGACAGTTTTTGGAAGGTCACACAAAAAAATTGTGGTTTCTCTGGGAACTATACTTGGAAATCTAGGGCATAAAAAAGACTTTCATTTTATCATTCACACTGTTTTTTTTTTTTTTTTACTGTGTCCATTCTTTATTTAAAGGCACTACCTTTATAATAAAAAAAAGTAGTTATAAATATCTTGATTCCCCTCATACACCATATTGTCAATGCTCCTGCCTTTGAGCCATTTCCTCCACGTGGACCACAGCAGGTACTCTCCGTTGCCCTTGCTCTCCCTCCTCTGTGAGTGGCTGCCTTTGCCTCACCACGGGGTTAGTGTGTCTCACTCTACCAAACACACCGTTATCTCCTGGCCTCACCTGCCTGCCAGATCATTAGCTGCGTTTCAGTCGTCACCCTGGCAGAACACTTCCATGCAGACGAGGGTGGCCTAGAACCACACCCCACACCCCACACCCCACACCCCACACCCCAAGGCATGGGATCTGGCTTCTAAAGCAGCTCTATAAAGGGGCCAATGGAAAGCAGAAGATAGGAGAAAGCCAGACAGCCAGCTTTCTCTATTGCCTCTTCCCGTCAAAGGACAGATTTCCCACAGAACCTGTCCAGAGAAGTTTTGCCTGGCTGAGCAGGTTTATCTGACGCCTCCTTG
This sequence comes from Madoqua kirkii, assembly GCA_006408675.1. Taxonomy (NCBI): domain Eukaryota; kingdom Metazoa; phylum Chordata; class Mammalia; order Artiodactyla; family Bovidae; genus Madoqua; species Madoqua kirkii. Next base: position 26,154 of record SJYC01122424.1, on the reverse strand, counting down.
TGGGCTGTTGTGAAGCCATGGCCATCACAATAATAATGACCCATCACCTTGCGTGCCTCCCATCCTTCCCTGCCTTTCTCCCCTTTGCCCTGGGACTGTACCTCCTAAATAAGCATCAGCACTTCATCCCTGCCCCAGGCTCTCATTTCTAGGAAACAATTACTTGTTTCTAGGCCTCTTTGCATCTTTCATATTTAGGGTACCAGAGAAGACCCAATCTTTGTTGAATCGAGTTCAGCTTGAACTGAAACCTCTTGAATACTATGGTAGGAAGAATGCTCAGATGGCCTCCAAGAGGCCCAGCTCTTGTAGAATTCCCTCCCTACTCAGGGTGAGGAAGTGGAATATGGGGCCTTGTGAATATGCTGGCATGTTACTCCCATGATTATGTTACATTATATGACAGAAGAGTTTTGCGGATGTTACAGAAGGTCCCTAATCAACTGACTTTGAGTTACTCAAAGGGGACATTATCTGCATGGGCCTGATTTAATCAGGTGAGCCCTTAAAAGGGGCTCAGCCCTTTCTAAGATCAGAGAGATTTCTCCTGCTGGCCTTGAAGGTGCAAACCGCCATGCTGTGGAAGGGCCATGTGGCAGGGGACAGCAGGCAGGCTCTAGGAGCTATGGGATTCAGCCAACAAGAGAGTAGGGGTCCCAGTCCTACAGCCACAGGTTACTGAATTCTGCCAACAATCTAAGAGAGCTTGGGAATGGTTATCTCCCTAGCTGAGCCTCCAGGTAAGAATTATTTCATCTCAGCCACGTGAGATTCTGAGCAGAGGATCTACAAGACACAGTGAGGCAATGCATCTGTGTTATTTAAGCCACAGACTTTGGTGTGTGTGTGTGTTTTGGTGTGTGTGTGTGTGTGTGTGTGTATGCTCTGTCACTCAGTCATGTCCTACTCTTTGTGGCCTCATAGAGTGTAGCCTGCCATGCTCCTCTGTCCATGGGATTTTCCAGGCAAGAATACTGGAGTGGGTTGCTGTTTTCTCCTCCAGAGGATCTTCCCGACCCAAGAATCAAACCCTCACATCCTGCGTTGGAAGGCGGGTTCTGTACCGCTAGCGCCACCTGGGAACCCCCGGTTATCTGTTGTACAGTGATTAAATCTAACCCAGATATCCAGAAGTGTGGATTCTTTTCAGACTAAAAAGAGGAGGCACAGAGAGTCAGAGGGAAATAAAATCATACCAGGGGGAACAGGATCGAGGAAAGAGAGGCTGAGGGAAACCAGACCCAGGCGTGCTGACAAATTTGTTTCCTAAGCCGGAAATAGCCAGACTCGATAACTACTCTGGACACTAGCAATTGCTGCTCTCATATACAGGAGTAAAATAATGGTGAGGATGATGACGACGACGATCATAGTACAATGGTAACCCCTTAGTTTGCACAGCTCTTTATAGTTAAAAAAAAAAAAAAACTGGTACATTTGTAAGATTCTCCAAGAACTCCAGAGAGAATATTTTCATCTTCATTTTACAAGTGAAGAAAATGAAAACAGAAAGTTAAAGCCTCTCTGTGGTACATCATTATTAAATGGTTGTCCAGAGCTCAAGGCTCTTGGGTGCCTCCAAGGACGAAGAGGAAAGGGAAGAATGAAGAAGGAGCAGCTCTGTTCCTTGGGTCAAGGCCATGAGAACAAGTCTGAAAGGCAGCCCCACTTAATGCTTACTTAGAGGAATTTTGGCACCTGGTGACCCTCACCCCATACATGTTTTTCTCTAGCCAGTAACAGGTCAACCACACAGCCCTTCAGTTTTTTACTCAATGAAGGGTTAGACTGGTCAGCATCTCTCCCCTCTGGGCATCCCACACTCTCCCTTCTGCACGTCCCCTCCCTTTTTTCTTTTTCCTCCCTCTCTTCCCATATTGAAACATACCTGTTCTGATTCCCAGTCTCTGCCCGCTAAGAATACCATCGCCATATGGAGGTGTGAATGAATAATGATGGTTGTATATGCCTGTCTCCAAGCCAAGAGAGAGTGTGCATTTTAAGAGGGCTTTCCCACAGCTCTAATCCAAAAAAAGGGATTGTAATTATGTGGATTTGGGGCCTTGAAATATAAGTAAGCTGCCTACTCTGCAAGAAAGCCTAGCATCTCACAAGAAGGTTCTGGTTATGGGATTAGCCTTTTTCTCCCCTAAATCACTATCTTATCAGTCACAAAGGTAATTATTTGTTGTCATTCCTAGAGGAAAAAATAGGTGGAGCTTGCCTTATTATCAGACTAGGGTTACATCAGAAATGAGAAAACTCTTAAAAAAGCTTGCTGTTGCTGTTCAGTCTTAAAGTTGAGTCCGACTTTTTGTAACCCCATGGACTGCAGCACTCTTCCTTGTCCTTCATTATCTCCTGGAGTTTGCGCAAACTTATGTCCATTGAGCTGGTGACGCCATCCAACCATCTCATCCTCTGCTGCTCCTTTCTCCTGCTGCCTTCAGTCTTTCCCACCGTCAGGGTTTTTCCCAATGAATCAGCTCTTCTCATCACGTGGCCTGTGTATTGGAGTTTCAGCTTCAGCATCAGTCCTTCCAATGAATATTAAAGGGTTGATTTCCTTTAGGCTTGACTGATTTGTACTCCTTGCAGTCCAAGGAATTCTCAAGAGTCTTCTCCAGCACCACAATTTGAAATCATCTTTTAAAAAAGGCTTTGTGCCATTATTTTCCATGAGATCTTGAGCAAAAAATTCATGTCTAACATTCACTCATACCCATCTCTTCCCACTTCCAGACAACACTTCTCAGCTCCCTTGCAGGTCTGTGAGCTCTGTGACTACATCACAATGGAATGTGAGCAGACCATGTGTCATCATCAGACATGATTACCTAGTCTCTCTCTTGCCCTGCTTTGAGGACCAAAGAGCTGGCTTCATGTTCCAGATGATGAATGTACAAGAAGGTGGAGCCATCATCATCTTGGATCTTTGAGGACCACATGGAAGACAGCTGCCCTGAAGAGTCTCTCAGGCCCTTTTTACTTTGTGTGGGTAAGAAGTAAACTTTTGTTGTGTTTGGATACCGAGATCGGGGGATGCTTGTTATTGCAGCATAACTAGCTTATCCTAATTAATACATCTAACTTCACTGAGCCTGCCTTCTCTTTGATGATATGGAGAAAAACTGCCAGGCTTCACCCTAGGGTAGCCACAAGGAACAGAAACCATAGAAACTGCTTTGCAAACATGAACCAGTGTCAGGTTAGATCAGAGAATGGGCAGTTCACCAGAAGGGAGGTTTTGTTGACCCTTGGTTCTCTTCCTCCATGTGAGCAGGGATGGCCCTGGTACAGGAGGCAGAAAGAGCTGGACGGTGCACATTCTCATGAAATGAGGGCCTGCTTAAGAGCAGCAAAAGCCCAGCAGTCTCAGAAAACAGCAACACATGTTCCTTTTAATGCTCAGCTCCACAGCTGCCTGGGTTTTCCAGGTGGTGCAGGGGTAAAGAATCCACCTGCCAAAGCAGGAGATGCAAGAGATGCAGTTTCTATCCCTAGGTTGGGAAGATCCCCTAGGAAATGGCAACCCACTCCAGTATTCTTGCCTAGAAAATTCCATGGTCAGAAGAGCTGGCAGGCTATAGTCCACGAGGGCACAAAGAGCCAGATACGGCTGAGCACCACCACAGCTGTCCACTGTTATTTTGCATAATTGAGCTCTAAGTTCTGGTTTCATTGGGAGGTGATGGTCCAGAGCAATGGGAAATAAATCTCAGCTGCCTCTATTTCCTCAACAGTTAGAGCAAAAACATTCACACTGATTCATTATGCTAACAGAACCCATCCCTTCCCCGGGGCTCCATTGGGTACAAAGTACTAGCCAGAGACTATTTCCCAGCCCCTTGTAGGGTTAGGTGTGACGATGTGATCTTGTATTTTCAAAGGAGAGAGTGCAGAAGTGACGAGTGCAACTTCTGCATCGCTTGCTCTAAGCAAGAGCCTTTAAGCTCAGCTTCTCTTTCCAGTCCCCACGTGTTAGAAAGCAAATGAGCCAGTCTCACAGCTCCAACCATGCAAATGAGAACAATGCCCAGGGGAGAGCTGAGCCACAAGATGGAAGGAACCTGGGTCTGAACATTCTGTCAATCACAGTGGTCCCACCAGCCTGAACCAACTACACTGTTATATGAGAGTAAAACACACTTTCCTCTTATTTAAGCCACTCTCTCAGGACTCTGTAACAGCAGTTTCACCTTTATCCTAACTGAAATGCTGGGTGAAAAGAGACTGCAGTGAATGCTTTAGTTTATTTCACACATGCTTTCCAAGAACCCATAGGGCTAATTGCAACAGAAGCAATCTTTCCTGTTTCTGGAAAGTGGCTAAACATTGCTTCTTTCCTAAGAAGGAAAGCCAGGTTCTTCTCCTAGGCAGGCAGGTTGGGGGCTCTGAAGAGTCTAGTGATCTGTTGCCCCCATCATCTAACACTCCTCTTTCCCTATTAATTCAAGGAAACTGTATTTCCAGCTTGGCTGCCACGTGCTCAACAAAGTGGACAGAGTCTATGATGGGACTGTCAAAGGAGTAAAGTCTCAGACCAGAGGAGCTGCCACAGAAACGAATGACACAGGGCCCCTGGTATCCCTGCCCAGGGTGATAGATGGGATCCGGTAAGAGACTTGGGGAGGATGTGAGTAATGTATAACTTGTTTGTAAATTGCAGTGAAATTGAAAACACTTTTCATGTAAATAGAGATATTTTAGGTACAGATACAAACATGTGCCCTCTGTCTTGGTGCACAGCCCACTGTTGCTTGCTTCCTAACGGCCTCCATCTCCTCTCTGTCAGTCTTATCAGTCTTGTAGGGCCCAGAACAAATGCTACCTTTTTCCCCTGAAAAACCTTCATGTTGTGCACACCCAGATCAATTTCTCCCTTTTCCAAACTGGTAAAGCACTTTTATCTGTGCTTCCTTGGGGACCCTTGGAACTTTGTGCCTTGTAGATGAGTTGGTAAAAATACATAAGGAAGGCTTGCAGAGTGGCTGGAGAGAGGACCCTTTAATGAGAGCATCTAACATCTGTCCCTGACTTTCTGCTAAAGAACTCAAATATATGCTCACATATATGCTCACTTGATTTTTTAAAATTAATTTTTAAATTTTTTTGGCTGCACCATGCAGCATGTAGGATCATAATTCCCTGACCAGGGATTGAACCCATGCCCCCTGCATTGAAGGTGTGGCGTCTTAACCACTGGACCACCAGGGAAGTCCTTCTCTCTTGATTTTTTATGTCAGTCCTAGAGTCAGGTACTTTAAGGATAAGGAAACTGTAGCACCAAGAGGTTAAGGAATCCATGGTCACCCAGCTAACAACCAGTGGAGAAGATTCCAAGCCAGGAAGCTGCAGTAGAGAGCTGACAGTTCTGGTCACTGCATACTGCTGCCCTCATTCATGAGAGGGACAAGCGGATACCCAAGAAGCTGGCACAAGGAGCATGTTCGTGACAGAGGAGGTGCTGCAGATAGGAGCAGGCACCCCTGGTTTCAGAAGCCCCTTGGCTCATGGAGAGCCATCACATAACAGCAGGCTTGAGTTCTGAGTTACTCAGCGGAGACAGCAAAACAATTCTGCCAATTAAGCCAAACATCTGGTCAATGTAGTGAAAAATAGCCACAAGGGGTCTAGCCACAGACCCAGGGCTCCTTCCAGGCAGCAGATTCTTCCCCAGGTCTCAGGTGATGGAAGCGAGGCTTCCCTAGTTCCCAGACCCTAATTCGCATGCTCCCCTTTGATTAGAGATTCTCACCTAATGCCGCCCTAAGGACGTCAGGAGAGCAAAGGAGGGACAAATCCTGTGGGCTCTAAAAAGCGCTTCAGAATGGAGAGCCGCGTTCACCGCAGATCCAAAAAGCACATTCCCAAGCCGGGTGGTAAATTCTGTACTGCCTGCTGTAGAAATGCAAATTGCCATAATAAATGCCGATTATCCCAATTACCTCTAATTGTCTGGCTTGTGTAGCAAGAGCATTACCATAGGAGAGACCGATAAGGGAGCCGGTGTATTTAGCAGAACACCCTATCCTGGGAGTTGGGTTACAAATGAAGTAGGTGAGCTGGGCCAGGAAGCCCCCTCTGCGGTCCCTGGGAGGGATGTCGCAGAAAGACATGGGGGCTTCACAGTCTCCCAGCTGCTTGGGGAGAGCACTGATGCAGTGACATCTTTATGCAATGGTCATTAAATGCTATTTTAAAAATTGGCCATGTGCTGGAGAGATAAGGGCAGAGAATATATGCTTGTTCTCCATGCCTCCTTCCTTCTGGCCAGCTGGGTCTGTGGAACAGCTAGGGGGGAAGGGAGGCTATCGGATGGAACATGACATTATTTTCCATCATTGTAATGTAACATTTGATTCATCCATTTATTTAATCAACCAGCTGGGGCAAGCATACATTATATACCCAGCATCTGGAAACACAAAATTTTAGAGCCAAAAGTGACAGAAACTGTGCCCACTCTGTACACAACCATACCAGGTGATTTCATCCCTTCCAGTAGCAAATAATTTCTTGAGTTTCTATCATGTGCCAGGCACTCTTTTAGGCACTGAGGACAGACACAGCTGTGAATAAATGAGACAAAACAGAGGAGAGACAGATAATAAATGAGTTAAACAAAATAAAGAGAACACTGAAGGCAGTAAATGTTGAGAAAGAACAAGCAATGGAGAGGATGAAGATTATTGATGACCGGACTTGAGGTTGAAATGCAATGTAATCAGGTTGACATGAAAGAAGATGACATAAAACCTGAAACTGTAGCAGAAATGATAGACTGGCCCTGCCACTAAAAACACACATGCTTTTAGTCAATAATTGAATAAACTAGAGAAAATGTGGTACAAGACAGAAAAATGTGGTCCCAGTTATCGACAAGTACATTAGCTAAGGTCTTGTGTGTAGTTATGTACGCTCATTTTTTATTAGCTTAGGTAACATCACAAGGCTTGCTGGGACCTCTTAATTCTCTTACAGTATTGATTAAAGGTATAATAAATGCAAAATGCACGATTTGCACGCACCCTTGTGAAATTAAAACCTTTCCGTTCACTGATAGAGCAATAATTACTACAAGGAACTAAGGGCACCTCAGCTAAACCAAGCAATTATTTCATTTGCCCATGAAGAGGGAAACAGGACCTCAGCAAGTAAGCTTCACCTTGGTTGGGTCCAAGGACAGCTTTGTGGGGTCAGATGATGGAGGAGGCTCCAAAGATGACTGGATTGTGAGGGAAGCTATTTAACTGCTTTCATACTCTCTTGCCCGATTCCAGGTAAAACCACAGGGCTTTGCTTGAAGATGTCTCCTCCAGAGATACGTGGACACCCCCCAGGTGCCCTCAGTACCTGATTCACAGCCTCCCTGCCCTAAGCCCTCTCAGTCTGGAAAAAGCCCCAACACCACATTCCTTGCTTCCCTCTTCCATCCCAAACATTTTTGGCTGACATCCTAGTAAAGCAGTTCCAACTCATCAATGGGCCACAGTGCATACAAGCTCAGAGATATCTCACAAGGGACAGCACTTGATATGAAGTTTTTTGTGTCCCTTATTTCATCGAGTCCTTTCAAAAATCCTACATCACTGTTTAAGGAGAACGGCACCCAGGTCAAGAGGAAGAGTCCAACTAAGGTAACAAAGAATGGAAGTCAGGCCTGTCTGATCACAGTGCATATGGCCACTAGTACCTCGTCATGACCAGCTGCTTCCAGAGTCCACAGTGCCCTTCTTTGTGGCTGGCATATGGCTTCTAGAAAGAAGGCATTTCCCAGCCCTTCCTGCAACTAGGTGTGGCCACATGACTGAGTTCTGGCCACAGAGGTGTAAGCGGTAGAGGTAAATGCAACTTACAAGATGTGTCCTAATGACACAAATGAACTTATTTACAAAGCAGATACAGACTCGCAAACTTAAACAATGAATTTATGGTTGCCAGTGGGGAAGGATGCAGAAAAGGGACAATTAGGGAGCTTGGGACTGACACTTCTGTATTTAAAATGGGTAACCAATGAGGTCCACTGTATACAGCACAGGAAACTCTGCTCAGTCTTGTGTGGCAGCCTGAATGGGAGGGGAGTTTGGGGAGAATAGATACATAGGCATGTATGGCCGAGTCCCTTTGCTGTCCACCCGAAACTCTCACAACATGGTTAATCAGCTATACTCCAATACAAAATAAAAAGTTAAAAAAAAAAAAAAAAAGAAATGTCCTTACAGCAAGGTGTGATCCACTCTTATTAGAATATAATTTGGTCTTCATCCTGGTCCTGGCCCAGAGCTCCTAAAATTCTTTATAATTTCCTGTGATGAGAGTCATAAAGGTATATTTTGCTACGTTAATAGTACTTTTGGAACACACCTAAGGATGGGGGCTGGTTGCTAGGGGAGTCAACCATTTGGTTAGAGTTTGAACTTTCAGTCATACCCTCCTGACCTCTTGAGGAGAGTGATGCTGAATCAGTCACTAGTAGCCAAAGGTGAATCAACCATGCATGTATGACGAATCCCCAGTGAGAAGGCTCTGGAGAACGCCCAGGTTGGTGAACACCTCGTACAGGACATGGAAGTGTTCCCTGCCCCTTCCCACACATCTTGCCCTGTGCATCTCTTACAAATGGCTGTTCCTAAGTAATGTATATATTTCTATAAGAAACTGGTGAGCTAGTAAGTAAAATGTCTCTCTGAGTTCTACGAGCTGCTCTAGCAAATTAATGAAACCCAAGGAGAGGACTGTGGGGAACTTCTAATCAATAGTCAGTTTTCAGAAGCATAGGAGACAAAATTCGACTTATAACTGGTGTCTAAAGTGGGGGGACAGTCTTGCAGGACTGAACCCCTCAGCTGTGGGATCTGATACTATTAATATCTCCAAGTAGATTGTGTCAGAATTGAGTTGTAGGACACACAGCTGACTCTGGAGAATTTTGGAGTGGAAAAAGAACACACTGTGGAGTTAGTGTCAGAATCATAGAATGTTTGGGTGGGTCCTTCTCCTTCCTGGTACCAGGGATGTAGATGTGATGGCTGGAGCTGCACTGGCCATTTTGGGCCAAGAGGTGAGTTGGAAATGGAGGCCATAGTTATCAGGGCAATAAGGTAGAAGGAGGCCCAGCTGCCTAGCTGGGCTTTTATGTAAAATGGAATAAATTTCTATTGTCCAATTTGGATTTTCTGTAAGTCAAAGTTACACTTCATCCTAAACAATGTTTCATCTATAAACACAGCTGGCTTTACAACACAGACATAGTCTTTCTACCTCTGCAACCAGAATCCTAATATGAAGGCTTTTCTCTCCCCTGGATCATTGCAATAGCTCCCTGCTTCTAGGCTTGCTGTTTTATACACCAGGGAGGGACAGAGACACCTACCAAGTATGACCATCTGGCTATACTTCTTACTGTCTCAAAACCTTCAATAGTATCCCCTTTGCTACAAGATGCTGCTCAAACCTCTTCTGGTGGGAGATAATGCTTCATGACCACACCCCTGCCTAGCTCTACAGAGGAGTTCCCACAGTTCCCTGCCCAGTGTTGGAAGTCAGGCTGCTTACTCCACTCCATCTTCTCTGCATGCATCATACCATTGCTTTTCCAGGTTTGTTTCATGCCATCTCCTCCATCAGGAACAGAGACCTGCCCCTGTGATCTGACCAACTCCTAAATGTCCTTCAGTGTGAACTCAGGCTTTAGCACTGCAGGATACCATCTCTGATCTACCCATTATCCCTCATCCAGACCACGTAACTCTGGCGCAGGCCTATACTAAATAGACCACACTACATTACAACCATCTTCTGTGTCTCCCCTTCACAGAGTAGAGACTGGCATCAACTTCATCACTCTCTCACTGGGACTTAGTAATGACCTGGTCAAATCAGACATTCATATTTTTGATGAATAAATAGATGAATTAACTGTAGCAGACCCTGTTGATGAGTGGACCATACCACCTCAGGACCATTCCCATGCTTGTTGATGGCTTCATATTCCAAGCATCTGGGACTCTGTCTAAAAGCTTTCTCTGGCCACAGAAGTTCCCTGAGCTAGGACAGACAGGCCAGAAATGCTGAGAAGTTACTTTCCGCTGTAACCAGTCTTGGACGGGAGTGGATAAATATTCTCACTTTCTCACTTCTTGTGTGGAACAACTCTGAGGTGTGACTTATAAAAATTCCTTTGGTGGACTCCTCAAAGATGTCTACATCCTAGCCCTGTGTATGTTAGGATATGTGGCAAAGGGGAATTAAGATTGCACATATAATTAAGGTTGCTAATCAGCTGACCTTAAAATAGAGGTAATCATGGAATATCTTGGTAGGCCCAATGCAATCAAAAAGATGCTTAAATGTGGAAGAGGAAGGCAGAAGAGGAGGTCAGAGTGGTGCAGTGTTAAAAACTCTGTGGCCGCCTCTGAAGGATGAGGCCACGAGCCAATGAATGTGGGCAGCCTCTAGAATCTGGAAAGGGCCAAGAAGAGGATTCTGCCCATGAACCTTCAGAAAGGCAGCATTGCCAAGACCTTGATTTCAGCCCCATGTGAACACGTGTGAAGTTCCACACTATAGAACTATAAGGTAATACATTTGTCCTTTTAAGCCACTAAGTTTATGGTATTTGTTACAGCAGCTACAGGAAACTAATACACTCCTAGAGCTCAGGGTGGGAATGAGTTCCAGTTGTTCAAACCAATAATTTGCTCATTAACACACCTCACATTCACTTCCTGCCTTTCCTGATCTCATGTCCCCATTTCTCTACTAATGCTTCTTGAGTTCATCCCCACATAATCTTTTTACCCTCAAATTCTCATATTGGTTTGCATCTGGAGGACCCAACATAAGCATTAGTTAATTGAAATAACTAGCGTATTACTTGAACAATAAGGCCTGGGCTCTCCTGACACAGAATTTGAACCAGATCTGATACCCAATAGCTTCAGGAACTTTGGGAGTGGGGGATTAAGTTCCCAGGATGATCAAATGTATGGGAACTTGGAGACCTAAGAGATATACCGCAGTGACCAGGGGTGAGGGGAAGCCCAGTAGGGCTCAAAGGGAGAGGTGAGCTGGAGGGGGTGGAACAGAGGGGAGAAAGGGACAGGTGGAGCAGCAGGGGGCTCAGAAGGGCCACCCAGAGAAGGAAGGCAGTGACTTCCCACTCACCCCCTGCTTCCTTCAGAACGGTGCTTGTAGGAAATAAGAGGCTTTAGCCTGGAGAAGAAGAGGTTGGGGAGGGACAGTAGCTGGAGAATAGGGTGGTGGTGGTGACGTGCAGTGCCCTAAAAAGCCCAGTTTATGGACAGGAGAGAGTGGTGCCACAGTCGAAGTCAGATTGCAGCTGTGAGCGGGGCATTGTCTCTTGAGCCACAAAGCACATCACATCTTTTGAGTGTGGAATTTCCCTGCAAAGGATCCAGGAACTAGAATAAATGGGATGACCTTTGCAGAGCCATTCAAATCTGAGTTTGGAGACTTTATGACCTTAAAACCACCCCAGGGAACAGACAGCATGGCCAAAGAGAGGGAAAACCAGGAGAACCTATAAATGCACTAAGCAAAGGTCTTGCTGGTACAACCACCACCTCCTTTGAGGCAGCAGTCCCCAACATTTTTGACACCAGGGACTGGTTTCATGGAAGACAATTTTTCCATGGACAGTGGTGGTGGGGTAGGGGATGGTTTCCAGACAATTCAAGCACAGTACGTTTATTGTTCACTTTATTATTATTATTACATCAGCTCCACTTGAGATCATCAGGGATTAGATCCCAGAAGTTGGGGACCCCTGCTCTAGGGGAAGGGCCAGAAGGCAGAAGCAGAGCTCTGGCCTGGAGAGCTCCCAGTCTGAGGACAGAGACCCAGTCCATCTTTAAGGAGACCTTGATATCATCAGGGGGTGGGGGATCTGGACACACACCTGGAAGACATCCATTGGCCACACACCCAACAAAGCCTTGGAAGAGTGAGTGTCTTCACTAATGATGTGATGCAAACAGAAAGGAGAGGACCCCACTCAAGCACCTATCAGGATCACTCCTCCTAGAGGGTAAGCCACAGGGTCTTGGGCTGGACACAGCATGAGATTTACAGAGAGAACATGCTCTGACCTACTTCTGCTTCTCTGTATGCTGTGGTGTCATATTCAGCTCCATGGACTGCAGCCCGCCAGGCTCCTCTGTCCGTGGGATTCTCCAGGCAAGAATACTGGAGTGAGTTGCCATGCCCTCCTCCAGGGAGTCTTCTCATCCAGGGATTTCCTGTGTTGGCAAGTGGGTTCTTTACCTCTAGCACCACCTGGGAAGCCCTCTGCCACTCAGATCACCCCAGATAAGCTACTCCTGTCTCCATCTTAACTTTCTCATTGGCAAAATGAAGACAACATATGTTTTACTTATCTCAGTAGCTGGAAATTTGAATGAGATGCCAATGGTGATGATGATGACAATGATGATAGTGTGTATGGTCCAAACATGAGGCCCTCTCCCCTTCCCCTCTGCCTGCCTCCCAGGTCCCTGGTGTCCTTTCTTTGACATCAGTTGGTGGCCAGAGGGGAAGAGCTTCCTTCAGATCCCATCTCAGGGCAGGCCCAGCTGCCCATGTTCACAGAGACTGCACTCAGCCTGCAGACACTGTGGCAAGCTCTGGGCTGCAGCCAAGACCTGGATTACAGGACATGGCATCCCCTCCTATGCCTGCATCCCCCTGCAGTCCAGCCATGCTCACATCTCAGAAGCTCAGAGCTGGAGACACAGTGTCTAAGGAAGATGGTAAGTGACTTCAGTCCAGTGAGATGCAATAGGGATTTTTTTTTTTTCAAGTGAGTTATCTCCAGGCTGGGAGGTAAGAAGGGAAAACAAGGATGCCTCAGAGAGGTCTGCACTGCTCAAGGACATCTCAAGGGCAGGAAGCAGGGGGCCAGTTCTGCTTTCTGGAAGCATGAAGGAACATTGCACCTTCTTTCTTGCCCAATGGCAAGAAGACAGCTCTCACTGCAGGAGCTTCTGATGGAAAAAAGAAAGCCACCCCAGCCTTACAGATGGTCCAGTCTGATGGAGAGATACAGCCCCTGTCTTCAGGCGACTCCCAGCCAACTTCCCACCTCCAATTTCAGGAAAATCTCTCAGGTGAAAGACACCTTAGGATGCCCCAAGCTGATGGGGGAGACAGATTTGATTTATGGTACCTCCCCTCATGGCTGAGAGACCCCGTGGCTGTGGCAGGTGGCCCCAGTCTAAAGGGGATGGACGGCCTCTGCTTCAGAAATCTCCAAATCTGATTCAGGACCTAACCTCAGATCCCCAAACCCTGGCCTGAAGGATCTCCTAGTGAGGGGATTAGAACATACATAAAGAGTGTCTGTTGCAGACCAGTGCAAATATCACCATGTAGAGAGGGATATAATGGGTTCATCTGGGAATGATTCCCCTGAGTCAGATATGGAATGGGCTGCCTTGCAAACACCTCCACCCATCCAACCCCAGACCTTGCTCATGACTTTCCTCAGTGGACCACAGGCTCTGCTGACCTACAACAGGAGGTTTAGCATCTACTCCAGAAACACTTCTGTTATTAATTCTATCAATTCTGCTTACTGAGCCCCTGCTCTCAGCTAGGCAGTGGGGCTTCAGAGATGAACCTCTTTGAATCTGGCCTCTACCTTCCAGAAATTCCCACCCAGTGTCAGAAAAAGGGAAATGAACAAGTCCTCCTCCCATTGCTCTTCTTCCCTACCCCAAGCACTTGGAGTTTGGGTCGAGGACGACCTCATCACCTTATCTGAATTACATCTTCAAAGACCTCCTTTCCCAAGTCATGCAGCGTTCCCAGGTTCTGAAAGTTAGGTGGTGGACTTATCTTTTGGGGAGTGGACCATTCAACCTACTTTAACGGTCATCTCGGGCGAGCCCTTGTCCCTCCCCGACACGTGTCACCTCAGTGCCGTATTGAAAGGTCCCGTAATGCCCTGTTGACATGTTCTAACCTCACCAGCTGTCGGGATTGCTCAGCCAACTTCCCACCTCCAATTTCAGGAAAATCTCTCAGGTGAAGGACACCTTAGGATGCCCCAAGCTGATGGGGGAGACAGATTTGATTTATGGTACCTCCCCTCATGGCTGAAGAGACCCCGTGGCTGTGGCAGGTGGCCCCAGTCTAAAGGGGATGGACGGCCTCTGCTTCAGAAATCTCCAAATCTGATTCAGGACCTAACCTCAGATCCCCAAACCCTGGCCTGAAGGATCTCCTAGTGAGGGGATTAGAACATACATAAAGAGTGTCTGTTGCAGACCAGTGCAAATATCACCATGTAGAGAGGGATATAATGGGTTCATCTGGGAATGATTCCCCTGAGTCAGATATGGAATGGGCTGCCTTGCAAACACCTCCACCCATCCAACCCCAGACCTTGCTCATGACTTTCCTGAGTGGACCACAGGCTCTGCTGACCTACAACAGGAGGTTTAGCATCTACTCCAGAAACACTTCTGTTATTAATTCTATCAATTCTGCTTACTGAGCCCCTGCTCTCAGCTAGGCAGTGGGGCTTCAGAGATGAACCTCTTTGAATCTGGCCTCTACCTTCCAGAAATTCCCACCCAGTGTCAGAAAAAGGGAAATGAACAAGTCCTCCTCCCATTGCTCTTCTTCCCTACCCCAAGCACTTGGAGTTTGGGTCGAGGACGACCTCATCACCTTATCTGAATTACATCTTCAAAGACCTCCTTTCCCAAGTCATGCAGCGTTCCCAGGTTCTGAAAGTTAGGTGGTGGACTTATCTTTTGGGGAGTGGACCATTCAACCTACTTTAACGGTCATCTCGGGCGAGCCCTTGTCCCTCCCCGACACGTGTCACCTCAGTGCCGTATTGAAAGGTCCCGTAATGCCCTGTTGACATGTTCTAACCTCACCAGCTGTCGGGATTGCCACCTCCCTGACCTGTGCCCAGCATGGGGTTCAGTCCCAAAGTTGGTGCTCAACAATGACAGGCTGCATTTAACACAGAGCGAGGCAGCTAGCAATACACTACTTTCTACACTTTTCTGGATGCTTAAAATTTTCATTATTTAAGAGAAGAAGAAACATGCTGAGAAAGACATGCAATAGAGCCACACAGAAAGGAAAGCTAAGGGCAATGGCCAGGATTCAGAGCAATGGGGGGATTCACATCTGGGGGGACCAGGGGTATGGGATGGGGGAAGTGAGTGCAGACATAGGTTATGTTCGAGCTGTTTCCTGGGAGTTAGTGCATGCCCTCCATTACTAAAGACAGTAATGAAACAGCCACATAAAAGTGGCTCATAGAAAACCAGTGAGGCATGCGACTCAACCACATCTGGGTACCTGAAACCCAAAGAGGGAAAAACCACAGAGTGGAAACGATACAAAAAGATGAGTGGACAGAGTGCTGAGGAGCTGAGAGTGGGCTGATCTATGTCTGCTGGATTGGGGTGGGGGTAAGGGGTACATGACATGGAAAAGCAACATCCCCAGGCTCCCTCCTGCCTCTACTTCTTACTCCCATCCTCTCGGGCACATCTCTTCTCCTCTTTGGCTTCATCTGTAAACTAGAAATAGAGTCAGGCCTTCCTTCCTTTCTGGCCAGTTCTGAAATGCACTGAGGTGACACACGCAGGGGACATGGAGAAGGGATAGGCACTCGCCCGAGATGACCATTAAAGTGAGTTGAATGGTCCACTCCCCCAAAAGATAGGTCCACCTCCTAACTTCCGGAACCTGTGAACGCTGCCTGATTTGGGAGAGGGGGTCTTGAAAGATGTAATTCAGTTAAGGTGAAGAGGTCATCCTGGACCCAAACTCCAATGACAAGTGTCCTTCTAAAGGACAGATGAGGCAATACAAAGACATAATGGAGAAGGTCATTGAGGACAGAGGCAGAAATCAGAATATTCCTGCTACCACTAAGGGACACCTAAAGCCCCTGGAAGTCAAAAGGGGGACGAAGGCTTATTTCCCAGAGCACTGGAGGGAACACCGCACCAGAGACTTCATTTCAGACTCGTGGCCTCCAGAACTCAGGACACCTTCCAGTTGTTTTAAGCCATCCAATTTGTGGAGAAAAAGGAAACAGTTCTCATCACTGGCTCATGCTGTCTATTTCCGTGGATCCACCCCCTCTCCAATCCATTCTCTTTCCTGCTCAGTCTCCTGAGGTCTGGTCCCCACCAGCTGCACTTCACAGACTCCCCTTTGCTCTGGCTTTCTTGGGTTTGGTCTCCAGGGGCACCGACAGGAGCCTGGAGAGTGAGGCAGGGCATTTTCCCCACCGCCTTGCCGTGGCGTCAGCTTCGTGGCCATCTGGCCATGGCTGTGTCCAGCGGCCGCAGCTCCTGCGAGACGGCTCCTCTCCCCAGCCACAGCTCTCAGTGGTACCTCTGCCCCCTCCCCTTGCTCTGCAGTCCCCAGGGATGGTAACTGTCCCTGGCCTTGTGCTGGGAGTGCACTTGCCCTGGTGGGTCCTGCTGCCTCGCCCACACCTCTGCAAACCATCCGCTCACCCATCCCTCTGGTAACGCTGGGAGTTAGTCATCCTTATAGCTGGGTTCCTGCTAGCCAGTGCCCACCGGCCTGGGGCAGAGGGACAAACTTCTCACCTCAGAGCCAGCCCCTTCCGTTTGAATTCTCACTGGCAGAGTTTTCTCTCGAAACTATCATGTGCGGTGACAATGGGCCCCCTCGTCACCTGAAGCAGGTGCGCAGGCCTCCATGTCTTCACCTGCCACACATCCCCAGCTTCCCTGTGGAACCCCACCCAGGACGTCCCTGTCCCGGCCAGCTCGGTCCCCTGGGCCATGCCGGCTTGGGGCTACAGGCAGGGTGGGCCTGCCTCTAAGAAACACAGCACCCCTCCTCGTGCAACAGAAACCAACAGTGGAATTATGCCAACTGTTTATGCCAGTGATTGAAGAGGCTGCTTTCTGCCCGCTCTCACAGGAATTTGCTGAGAGAGGAGAGACATTTGGAAGGTCGAGCAGCTTGTGATGACCCTCAGCTCCCATCTCCCCTGACCTCAGCACCTGCACCCTCCTCCTGATCTGGCCCCCACGTCACCTCCCATTGCTCTGACTGTTCAGCTCTGACATATGCAACCGCCAGGCCTGGGCCCACTTCAGGGAGCACCAGACGGGGGTGGAACGTGACAGGCAGGAGACAGGATGGGGTGGAGGATGCATGTGGGTACAGGCTCCAGTGTCAGAGCTGGACACGACATCAGAGCCACCTGAGCCAATCTCCGTCTCTACAGATAAGGCCGAGGACCAGGAGTGGCAGGTCACACCCAGAGAGTCCCTAAGCCAGCGGACAGCAGACTGAGGAGAATGCTGGCCAAACTGAGCATGTCCAGGAGGCCCAGGCCGACAAGTGAGAGGCATGGGAGCTGATGGCCAAGAAAGAGGAAGGGTTGAAGGGCCAGGGGACCCTATTGTGCTGAGTCTGCAGGTGCAGGTAGGAAGCTTGTCCTACAAATATCTGAGGGATCTCAGGCCGAAGGGACAGACTTCTCAGTGGTTCTAGAATTTCAGCCAGGGCAAGTCTGGGGCTCAGCATCCAAACATTTTTTTTTTCCAAAATTCCAAACTCCGGGAAGATGGGCTCAGCCTCCTGGAAAAGTAATAAGCAGCCTATCACTGGATGTGTTCCAACTGGGCTATGGGATCCAGGGATGTTGCCATGTGGATCTCTGTAAAGGATGTTACTCTGATGGATAAAATCTCTTCCTGATGCCCTAAAGCTGCCCTGTAGAGGTGGCATGCCATGGAGTCCAGAGCACAGACTGGAGGCAGCTGGCCTGGATTCAAATCCCCTCTATGTTATTAACAGCAGCACGGCCCAGGGAAGCTGGCTGAAGCCCCTGCTGTACGGTGGGGGTAAAAACGACAGCACCCGCTTCGAAAGACCACTGTTTCGTTCTGTATCACGTCAAGAGCTGCTCTCTGTGAGATGGCTTGTCTACACCCATAGCCAGAGAAGCTTTGCCCATAGGAAGAAGGTGAACAGGGGACCCCATGTCTGTGGGCAAGGCTGGAGAGAGGGTGCAAGTGCCCAGAATCAGTGAGGCCCACCATTCACACTTATTTAGTAAACATTATGTCCTCAAGCTTCCCACATGCTGAGGTACAGTTTCAGGGACCCAATAACCTGTCTAACACATGCTCCACCCCACACAGGGGCCTTGATGATAAGCCTCCCTTGTGTGTGCACAGAGGTTAGAGACAAGGCAGTTATAAAAAAGCTGGACTCTCCCCCACCTGCCCCTTACCCTCCCCTCCCCATTGATGCTTCCCATCTTCCTCCCTGTTTCCTCTTTCCCCTTCAGTTTCTCTTGTTTCCTCTTCTCCCAGAGCTGGAATAGGTATTTCCAAGTCAAAACAACTGGTCGATTTCACCAGTTCGGGGACCTAGTGGGAAGGGCTTTGTGAAAGCTTGAAATCCAAGGACTTATTCTCACAATAACCGTCACTGCCTGCCTGAACTCACTTGTTCACCAGCTGAGCTGGCATCTGAAGACCCGACCTGTTAGAGGGAGAATTTGAGGGCACAAGGAGCAGCGGGGCCACTGTGGTCATTATTAGTCCAATAAGGACTCCCAGGGGTCCAGCCCAATGACCCTGAGGAACTGTCTGCTGAGTACCCCCTCAGGCCCCACAGAGCTCCAGATCGCCCTGTTATGAACCCGCAGCCTCGGTCCTTGGGAAGTCCAGAGGCCCAATGCACATCCCTCCTCCTGATGCTGATGTTGGTATGAATCATTCAAGAAACTGCATCCTGTGGTTCCAAGGAGGCCCTATGGGGAGCCTTATACATCTCATGACTCCAAGCATCAATGGAGACAACGATGTCATAGTCTCGCCCTCGGCCTCTGCTCTGCCCGGGGCTGTCATCCCCACCTTCAGCTAACCTGGCGGGCCAACAGGCAGGAACCACACCATTCATTCCCCAAATCTCATCTTCATTGGCTCTCCACTTTCCACAACTGTGATTCTCCTTGGCCTGGAATCTCCTGTGTCTTTCCATCCTATTGTTCACACCCTTCATTTACTATGGGCTGCATCCCCCAGGAGCTCCTTAAACACCTGTTTCTCAGGTTGCTATGGGAATGGGTCTCATTGGCTGAGATGCGGGGCCACCTTGTGCCATCAGAGGAACGCAGTGCACACCTGGCCCATTCCTGCTCCTCTGTGTCTGGCTCCCCCCATCCTCCATGACCACTCACACCTCATCTTCCCATTTCCCTGCCTCCAGGCCCCGCCTCTACCTTCTTTTCCCTCATAATTTGAGACCTCCTGGGCCCCAGCCCAGCTCCGAGGCTCTGCTCTCTGCCAGGTGGTGGCCTGGAATGATGGTTCTAAACTGACAAGCACAACAGCCCCCAGCTGCCACCCCTTGACAAGAAGCCTTGTTAAACAGCTCAGGTAACATCACACCTCCCCTCAGCTTACATGTCAAGTCTCCAGGAAGCTCCTGAAAAGGAGACAGTGTGTCAGACTAGAAAGCACCTCTGCTTCAAAGTCAGAAAAACCTAGAGTAAACTCCAGCCAGGCCATCTGCTAGCTGGGGTTGGGAAAGTGACATTACCTGCCTCGGCCTCCACTTCCTCTCCTCAGCCGTGAGGAAGTGATAGATAATGACTGAGACTCGCTGAGTCCCAGCACGATGCCCCAAGTGTCATTTGTGGCTGATTCAGGTAATCCTCCCGACAGCCCCGAAGGTGGGCATTGCACGGAGGCATCCAATCCTCCACTGAATGGAGGTTCCCATCTCCATTTCATTGATGAGGAAACTGAGGCACCAAGTGGTTAAATCACCTGCCCAGGGACACACGACTAGAAAGTGGGTCTCAGCTCTACTGTGGCCTTAATCACACACAACTTCTCACACATGCCTTTCTCACCCGTTACGATGCAAACATCCAGATATTCCCCGGCTCACAGCAGGCACTCGGTAAAGACAAGATGGTCTTATGGTTGTTGGTAATCTAGACACTCAATATACCAGCAAATCTGGAAAACTCAGCAGTAGCTACAGGACTGGAAAAGGTCTGTTTTCATTCCAATCCCAAAGAAAGGCAACGCCAAAGAATGTTCAAGCTACTGCACAACTGCACTCATCTCACACACTAGCAGAGTAATGCTAGGCTTCTAATTCTCCAAGCCAGGCTTCGGTAGTACATGAATGGAAAACCTCCCAATGTTGAAGCTGGATTTAGGTAAGGCAAAGAAACCAGAAGTCAACATCCATTGGATCATAGAAAAAGCAAGAGAATTCCAGAAAAACATCTACCTCTGCTTCATTGACTACACTAAAGCCTTTGACTATATGGATCACAACAAACTGGAAAATTCTTCAAGAGATGGAAATACCAGACCACCTTACCTGCCTCCTGAGAAATCTGTATGCAGGTCAAGAAGCAACAGTTAGAACTGGGCATGGAACAACTGACTGGTTCCAAATTGGGAAAAGAGTACGTCAAGGCTGTATATTATTACTCTGCTTATTTAACTTATATGCAGAGTACATTATGCAAAATGCTGGACTGGATGAAGCACAAGCTGGAATCAAGATTGCCAAGAGAAATATCAATAACCTCAGATATGCAGATGACACCACCCTTATGGCAGAAAGTGAAGAGGAACCAAAGAGCCTCTTGATTAAAGTGAAAGACGAGAGTGAAAAAGCTGGCTTAAAACTCAGTATTCAAAAAAACTAAGATCATGGCATCTGGTCCCATCATTTTATGGCAGATAGATGGGGAAACAATGGAAACAGTGATAGACTTTGTTTGGGGGGCCTCCAAAATTAAGATGGTGACTACAGCCATGAAATTAAAAGATGCTTACTCCTTGGAAGAAAAATTATGACCAACCTAGACAACATATTAAAAAGCAGAGATATTACTTTGCTGACAAAGGTCTGTCTATTCAAAGCTATGGTTTTTCCAGTAGTCATGTATGGATGTGAGTGTTGGACCATAAAGAAACCTGAGCACCGAACAATTGATTCTTTTGAGCTGTGGTGTTGGAGAAGACTCTTGAGAGTCCCTTGGATTACAAGAGATCCAACCAGTCCATCCTAAAGGAAATCAGTCCTGAGTATTCACTGGAAGAACTGATGCTGAAACAGAAACTCCAATACTTTGGCCACTAGATGCGAAGAGCTGACTCATTGGAAAAGACCCTGATGCTGGAAAAGACTGAAGGCAGGAGAAGGGGATGACAGAGGATGAGATGGTTGGATGGTATCACTGACTCAATGGACATGAGTTTGAGCAAGCTCCAGGAGTTGGTGATGGACAGGGAAGTCTGGCCTGCTGCAGTCCACGGGGTTGCACAGAGTCAAACATGACTGAGTGACTGAACTGAACTGAATGAATGTAGACATGGCATCTTCAGGCAAGCCAGTGGGACAGGACTGGCGTAGTAAGGGAGACTGGAAAAGGGAGAGCAGGGACTTCCCTGGTCGTCCAGTGCTTAAGACTCTTGCCTCCACCGAAGGGGGCATGGGTTCCATCCCTGGTTGAGGAACTAAGATCCCATGTGTCAGGTGGAGTGGCCAAAAGATTTTTTTTTTAAATAAGGAGAGAAAAAAGAAACAAGGAGAGCAGGACACAGGCAGGTATCTCATGACTCTTCTGCAGTAGTTTCCTGGGGTGACCTTAACAAATTCCTTTAACAGAAATTGATTCTCTCATAGCTCTGGAAGCCAGAAGTCTGAAATCAAGGTGTCGGCAATGCCATGCAACCTCTGAGGCTCTTGGGAGGAATTCCACCTTGGCTCTGCCAGCTTCTGGGTACTCCTTGAAATCCCCAGCCTTCCTTAGCTCACGGCCGCATTGCTCCAATCTCTGCCTCTGTTTTTATGTGGAGGTCTTCCCGGTGCTCTTCTGCATCTTAGGAGGCGTGGGGAGATGATGCCTTTTCTTTGTTGCTTATGAGGACACACACCTGGGGATTAGGGCCCAGCTTAATCCAGGATGATCTCATCTCAAGGTCCTTATTATCTCTGAGGTCCTGAGTGCACTTATCTTTTGGAGCCATGATTCATCCCATGACACATTCTTTATGCTCCTAAGACAGTGCTAGGAGACTATGTGCTCTTCTGGGTCCTGAAGGAAGACGAGGATTGCACGACATCAACCAACAAGGCTGGACCGCCGCTAGTGGGGGTGGCCCTGGCTGCACCCACCCTCATGACTGCTGGAAACTGGGGTTGCCATGTGTACCCAGCACATGGAGGAGGGGCAGAGCCTGCAGAGTTTGCCAGTGGACAGGGGCTGGGCTGGGAATCCCAGCACCCGCTGAGACCGTGAGACTACATTTGACTGTAGCTGCACTGCTTGAGAAGGCACCTGGGACAAAGAAGCATCATAGGGAAGAGTCCAGGGTGAGCCCAGCAGAGGCTCCGGAGGGAAAGTAGAGAAGGATTTGGGATTCCGCTCAGCATCACAGACAAGCACCGGCTGGCCTCCCGCCAGTGCTGGCCGCAGCATTAGACAGAGCTGAGTGCAGGGCGTGCAGGGTGGGAATAGACAGAGTCGGATCCTGGGCATCGGGGCTGGGGGGTGTCAAGGAGCATGCAAACAGAGCTATGTAGGTTGTGCAGAGAAAGGGTATTATCAGCATTTCAAACTGAGTGGGTTTCTTTGTTTCAGTGAGAAGACTTGATGGGATGTGTAGGGAATGGGGATACTGAAGCTGAGAGACAGGCCCTCGATCTCTTAACTAAGTGCTAGGACTGAGGCTCTCATCAGAGCTGCCTTTTTTTTTTTTTAAGTGGTTTCACGCCTCCTATTTTGCAGAGTCCTCACTCTTGTGGCCCCTTCCATCCTATTGCACATTCCAGAGCACCTTTCTCTACGGACCCAGGTTGGTGGCACCACCCCCAGAGGGCAATGCTTATGAGATGGGTCAACGGCCTCTGGTTTCATAAGGGAAGTGCCACCAGGGCCTCCCAGGTGGCACTAGTTGTAAAGAACCCACCTGTCAATGCAGGAGACCCCTGGGTTGGGAAGATCCCCTAGAGGAGGGCATAGCAATCCACTCCAGTGTTCTTGCCTGGAGGATTCCATGGACAGAGGAGCCTGGTGGGCTACAGTCCATAGGGCTGCAAAGAGCTGGACACAACTGAAGCATCTGGGCATGCACAGAAGGGAAAACTGAGGTTCAAAGAAGATTGGTGATTTGCCCCAAAACGCATAGTTAATCAAAGGTAGGGCTCGGAAGAGGATCTAGGGATGTAGAATCTCCAGCTGAGCTATCTGCCCCAGGGTGACATCGTGACTTTCCTGGCTCTAGACATGTTTGCCTTGTTGGGCTCCTTCTGCCACAAAAAAATATTAAAAATTGTATTTTATGATTGCATTGGTATAAAGAATACAATCCAGGCCTGATTAAACATTAAAATATTTTATTCAACTTTAAAGACTTGAGAATGGGTCTACTCAGCCCAGTGCGTCTTCTAGGGACACTTACCATCCTGCCCCAGCCTGATCTGGTGCAGCTCTGCCCAGGTACCTCCCTGGACCTCAGTCACAGGGGCCTCCCTGCCCCACCCATACCCTAGACCATATCAGGGCCTGGGTCATCAAATATGCATACTTCCTGCTCTCCCCTGCCCATAGATACTGCAGTCCCCTGAAATGTCACCTGCTTCCTGTGTACCGTACATTTATGCAGACTTGCCACCTCCAAGCAGCCTTCCCAGATAACTAACAAGCCTATTGGGAGACTCTACTTGGAATTCCCTTTGTATGGAACCATCTTGAAATCCTCTTTGAACTGTGTATCTTATACTGTAAGTATAAGGGTGATCCCTGACTCTCCTGTGGGCACCACTTCCCAGGTACACCAGCAAAGCCCGGTACAGTGCTGGGCACACAGGGGGCCCCCTGAGCAGGAACAGCCCCCAGACCAGACACACAGAAATACTCACTGTTTCCTGTTTCCTGCTTAGGAATGCTGCTACCTCTCCTGCTTTCCACCAGGAAAACTTATATACATCCTTCAAAGCCCCAGCTCAAGTCTCCAGCTTCCAGAAGCCCTCCTTTACCTTCCCAGAGAGAAGCCATCTCTCCTCTTTCCCACCTCTACAGTTCCCAGCACACATCCCACTGGAGGACAGATCATACAACCCCCTGATCATGCTTTACGGGGCTGTTTTCCCACTGCACTGGGGCTCCCTTAATAACAGGGCTCAGCCCAGGCCTCGGGAGTCAGTAGTGACCTGATGGATGTTTCCTGCCCCAGCCTCAGCCCACGCTCAGTGGGAAGCAGAGTCAAGAGCAGTATCCTATTTCTAGCCTCCTGGGCTGGACCCCAAGGAATGTCTCAGGTCTAGATGCCAAAAGACCTAGACGTCTGGTTCCCTCAAATCTCTTCCCATCTTCTTCATTAATTAAAATCACCTTCAACTCTGGATCACTAGGGAATGGATTATCTAGGTCATATCTGTGGCTCTCAGCCCTTCACACATGTCAGACATATGTGAAGCTTTTATAAAATTTCCATGCCTGGGCTCCGGGCAGATAAATTACATCAGAAACTCTGGGAAGGGGGACCCCCCACCCACCCTCACATTAGTGTTTTTGGTGTTTTTAAAAGACTCTTCAGGTGATTCTAATTATCAGAGGATGAGGAGCATTCAGGCTAGGTTTGAATGAGTTTTCTCATCAAAAGGGTCCCCTTCTTTTCTCACAATGCTCTATTTCTAGGCTCATTCCCTAAGCCAAGAGAAAGGCTGGCTGGAAAGAGTTTCTCCTGGATGGTATGATTTGGCTGCCTGCCTTTAACATGGTTTTCTCCATTGTCTCTGGGCCCAGAGACGTTGTGTCTTTCACAAGGTCACCCAGCTAGGCAGATGGCAGAACTGAGTGATAGTAGGTTCTTTCAACCAATGATTCAGTGGCAGGCAGGGCAGAGGGACTCTCACTAGGGGACAAGTGAGATGGACAAATCTTGGGGATGGTGAGCAGTGTGTCTTTCCCCAGCACTCGGGGCTGTAAAGGCGTTCCCGCTGTCTCCCTGGGTAACACCTCCTCGGCCTCTCCGTGGCCAGTTCTGGCCACATCTTGCCGTGTCCTCCCATGCGTCCTCTGTCAGTAAACAGACCCCAAGCTGCAGCTGCACACTCCACCTCCTATCTACTCCTGAGCACTCGCTCTAAGAGCTCCACTCAAAGCTCTGCAGTGGCCCAGGCGATGAGTTGCCTGCACTCTCTTTGGGGACCCAACACTCCTCTCCAAGCCCAGAGATGTTTCATTTCCAGACAATGCCACAAGAAGCTGTTTACACGCACCCAGCATGTACTACAGACTCAGCAAACCGTGAATATCGAAAACCTGTTTGCAGCTTCTCCTCCCTCGCGTGATAATTAGACAGCTTGGGTCACACATGCACAGTGGCAGCGCCAGGGCAGGAAGCCACAGGCGGGCACATGCTGGCACAAGGGGACCAGGTGAGGTGTCCTGTCTGCTGCCAGGCCAGGCTCCAGGCCAGGGCCTACCCTGCCACCCTCTCCTACCTCCTGGGCAGGGGAACAAGGTGTTTGGTATCCTGCACCCCCTTCTGTCCCTGATCCGAGACATGAGTGGGGGGCTGAACCCATACTCTGGGTCCTCACATTTTTGCTTGGTCCTCAGAATAACCCTAAGAGGTAAATGCTATTACTAGCTCATTTTATAGGCAAAAAGCAATAAATGATATTATCACCATCATCCCCACAATCATGGTTAATACCTGTGCGTATTTACTATCTGCTAAGCTCTGAGTCTTTTCCACATATCAGTTTATTTAATTCTTGCAACAGTCCTATGAGTAGTATGATTATGATTCTTGTTTTACTGATATGAGAAATGGGGAACAGAGGGGTTGAGAAACTTACCAATGGTCACAGCTTGAAAGCAAAAGTGAGGAAATAATCTAGTCATTTGCTGAATGAGAACAACTGGAAATTCAGGGGCAAATGAAATAGCCACAGCCACATCTCTCACAGGGCAGGCAGATTAGGTTGCCAGGCTTCCCTCTGCTGGACAATAATGGGGTTGGGACTTGATTAGGAGCTCTGGGTCTCTGAATTCAGTATACTTTCTGCTTGACCAAGCTCTCAGCCTTTTCTAATGAGTGGGTATGTTAGGTGTGA
>SJYC01122422.1:0-42670 GCA_006408675.1 Madoqua kirkii | reverse complement strand
CTTTCACTTTTCACTTTCATGCATTGGAGAAGGAAATGGCAACCCACTCCAGTGTTCTAGCCTAGAGAATCCCAGGGACGGGGGTGCCTGGTGGGCTGCCATCTATGGGGTTGCACGGAGTCGGACACGACTGAAGTGACTTAGTAACAGCAACAACAGCAAGGCCTTCTTCTGGGATGCCTCCTTTGGAACTAGACATCACACAATTGCTCCCAGCTGCTGCCTACCAGTCAGATGTGTATAAGAGACAGCTTGGCCGTCTCTGCCCTCCCAGGTTCCCAGTGCCAGCCTTCTGTTCCTCCTGGCCAGGCTGGTTCAGATGTCATGGGCGGAGGGGGAGATGGCTCCGGCTGGGGTGGAGAGGACTTCAGAAGAACCAGGCACACAAGCGGGTAAGCGACAGTAATGAGCTCCCGGGTGGCAGGGACCTCTGCCAGGGACACCCGGACATGACTGAGCTGTCCCAGGGGCCAGGCCGGCTGTGCCACCAGCTCACTGGCCTGGCAGCAGCCTCCGTCCCCTCTGTTCCCCCGGCCTCTCCTCTGTCCTGCGGGCTCTCTATTCTTCCACCATAGCCCAGAAGGCTCCCGTGTAGTCGAGAAGAAAGATTCTGTGAAAACGGATTGGCTTGATCCTGGCTGAGGAATTTTACCGTTCAGAGCCTCACCTTTTCCACCCACAAAGGGAGACTGAGACGTACCTTAAGCGTTGCTGTGGGGCATAAATGGGAAGTGTGTGCAAATATCAGAGACACAACAGATGCCAGAGCAACACTCTCCCCCCTCCACTCCCCACTGTTCCCATCCCTCCTCCCCACCCGCACTGCCCTGTCGACTTCTGTCTCCCTGAAGCCACTTTGCTTTCCCCTCTTCGCCAGCGTCATCCTTGCTCTGTCTGCTCTCCACCCCTTCCTCCCCAGGCTTTATTGCTTCCAGCCTGGAGTCACTGATTCTTCCCTGAGGTCATAGGACTTCTTGGGGAAGGTGGGGGTAGGGGGTGCTTGGTGTCCAGAAGGGACAGCCTTGACCTCTGATGGGAAGCCAGCGAGAGCGCAAGAACGACAGTGATGGATACCATCTATCAAGCACTTACAATGTGCCAGATTCTATTTGAGGAGTTTTCCACGAGCAGCTCATGAAATCATCCCACTGCCCCTCCGTGGCACTTAACTACCGCCATCCCCACTCACGCCTGGAGAAGACAAGCAGTGGCAGGGAACGGGGAAGGAGCTGCGATTCTACAGCGGGGGACACAATTAGGAGGAAGAGGGGACCTGGCACCTCAGGGGGCAAGCAGCGTCTTCTTGCCCTTCCATTTGCCAGGTCACAGTTGGCTTTGACACAGGTCCTGCCATCATATCTCAGCTACTCTGAATCCCTGAAGGCATCCTTGATTCAAGTTTAAGGTCACCCACCAGCCTCCAAAGTCTGTCCACGTACCCAATGCAGAGTACATGGCCATCTCTGTCGACTTTCCTGCTAGGAACGGGCCCGTCCCTGCAGGCAGCAGAATTCTCATTCTCCTTTGGCAACCCCTTCACCATCCTGCCGGCTTATGCCTGCTCTGTAGGGCTGGGTCCCGTTACTCACCTCTCACCACCTTTCCTCAGCAGTGACGCTGCACCAGCTGCCACCCCACTGTCAAGGAAACCACCTCATTCCAAGAGCAAGGGTTTAGTAGCAGGCAGACAGGGACAGCAGGCCCTGCCAGGGACGCAGTGTGGTGAGGTCGAGGGGCAGGGCTGGCTGAGAGCTCTCATTTCCAGAGGTCTCTGTCCACTTACTGCTCAGCAGCTTTTTGTTTTCTCAGCCCCCTGGCTATTTGTCATTTCTAAATCTCACCTGCTCCACTGCAGGTCCAAACTGAGGAGGGAGGTCTCCCCTCTCTGGACCCTGCCCCCACCTTCTGAGTCCCAGAGTGGTTTCTCCCTGCTGCCTCTCTAGAGTGAGCCAGGGCTGCACACACTCAAATGCACACACCAACCCCCTGGGACTCCGGGAAAGAGCAGATCCTGATTTGGAAGATCCAGGTGGGACCTGAGATGCTACATTTCTAGCTGTCTGGACATTATTTGGGAGAGCCTAGATGATTCAAGGAGATCCAACCAGTCCATCCTAAAGGAAATCAGTCCTGAATATTCACTGGAAGGACTGATGCTGATGCTGAAACTCAAATACTTTAGCCATCTGATGCGAAGAACTGACTCATCTGAAAAGACCCTGATGCTGGGAAAGATTGAAGGCGGGAGGAGAAGGGGACTTCAGAGGATGAGATCATCACCGACTCAGTGGACATGAGTTTGAGTAAACTCTGGGAATTGACAAAGGACAGGGAAGCCTGGCGTGCTGCAGCCCATGGGGTTGCAAAGAGTCAGACACTACTGAACTGGAACTGAGATGACTCGGGATGGCATCCTAAGAGCAAGAGCTTTGAGAGCCAAGGGTCTAGGGGTCCAAAGCCTCATATGGCCCCCGCTAAGGCCTTCTTCTGGAGAAGGCAGTGGCACCCCACTCCAGTACTCTTGCCTAGAAAATCCCATAGATGGAGGAGCCTGGTAGGTTGCAGTCCATGGGGTCGCTAAGAGCCAGACATGACTGAGCAACTTCCCTTTCACTTTTCACTTTCATGCATTGGAGAAGGAAATGGCAACCCACTCCAGTGTTCTAGCCTAGAGAATCCCAGGGACGGGGGTGCCTGGTGGGCTGCCATCTATGGGGTTGCACGGAGTCGGACACGACTGAAGTGACTTAGTAACAGCAACAACAGCAAGGCCTTCTTCTGGGATGCCTCCTTTGGAACTAGACATCACACAATTGCTCCCAGCTGCTGCCTACCAGTCATACAGGCCTGCCCACGAGCATCTTCAGACTAAGACCGTGAGTTCTGAGCCATGGAGTGCAATACCTCCAAGCCACGAAACATAGCACCTAGTCCCTTCCATGGAGGAATGCAGTCCTTAGATCCCTCCAGACCTCACACACCAACAAGCACGGCTGGGTGAGAGCTGTGCAGAAGGGCTCTGCCGTCTGCACTCACCCACAGTCTGATCCCACAGATGCTGGCAGAGTTCAGGAGAGATGAGAAAGCTCAGGGAAGACACAGTGAGAGTTCAGATGTCAGCTTGCATGTCAGTAGCTCAGCCACGTCCGACTCTTTGCAACCCCATGGACTGTAGCCAGGTTCCTCTGTCCATGGAATTCTCCAGGCAAGAATACCAAAGTGGTTGCCATTTCTTTCTTCAGGGTTTCTTCCCAGGGATTGAACGCAGGTCTCCCGCATTGCAGGCAGATCCTTTACTATCTGAGCCACCAGGGATGTAGTCTTGGCTAGTAGAAAATCCCCCAAGTGAGGATCTGAGGGGCACAGTGAACCACTCCCAAAGAGCCTAAGAATGGTAAGAACCCTGTATCCGCTTTGTGAACTGCACTCCAACCTCATGCTGGAAAGGTCACCATCAACCTACTTCCCCTTGGGTTTACACTTCCATCTGTAAAAGGTGTATTTCTCAGCCAGGTCATTCCTAGAAAAGATCTCATCTATCAGTCCAAGAGGGCCTGTGTGTATTCAGACACAAGGGGGTGGGCCAGGCGACATATCAAGGTCACTCACAAGTCAGAGAAAATCTATGAATTCCCTACCATCAACGGGGCATCAGGAGAGAAAAAGTCCCTTCCCTACAGCAGTGTGTGGTTTTGGCTTTGATTAAATCTCAAGATTAATTTTTCCCAGTGACAGAATGGCCAGCCTGGAAGCCATAATCCTTTCAGTAGTTCAACATGTTTATGAGGGTGAGAGGGTGCTTAATGTGCAGTTAAAATGCTAAGCTGAGTAATCAGTTCATTAGGAATTTACTCAATATGTTTGCTGTCTGCAGCTGGGCCCCACTCCGCTGGACAGAGATAAATCAGCAGACAATGCAGATAGTGACAAGATAAACTCTTCCAGCTTTGATGTCTGTGCTCAGATATACCCTGACCCAGAGGAGCGGTCTCTGGCCCAGCACCCCATGAGGTCTTGGACCAGGTCAAGCTGCTAGCTGGCCAGAGCTGGGCAGAGCTCAATGAGGAGTTCACACAGAGACTGGACTTCTAGCACCCCCCAAAATTAGGTGAGTTCCAGCCCAGAGACCCTGGGTTATCACGGCCCCATGAGCCCAAGTGATTTTACATTTCCGCAGGAGATACTGAGACACAGATTCGATGACACATAGTTTACTTGGGGAGTCACCTCTGAAAACACTGGGTGTAGGGGAAGTGAGAAGGAAAACAGAAGGCAACCCCAAAAATGTGTGTTATCGAGCAAGTTACAATGATGAGCAACGGAGCTCAGTCCCACTGGGACCTCTGGGCAACTTGTAGGCCCCACATCAGAGTTCTCTCTGCTGCAGGGCGAGGGTGTTAGGACGGAAGTGCCCAAAGGTCATTGTTTGAGGGCGGTGCCAGCAGTGAAGTCCCCTAGGACTTCTGGCCTAGAGACTTGCCTGCGTAAAGTGATCCAGTCGCCAGGGAAGGCCCATAAGCTGAAGATGCCGGTGGAATTGGTGAGAACTGATGTGAACGTCATGCAGTTGAGGGTAAGGGTCATTCCTCCTCCAGAGAAAGTAAGCAGAGCCCACGGAATCATCTTAGAAGAGACTTGAGATGCATGGACCAAGTAGTTTCACTTTTTGACCCAGTAGAAGAACTGCACTCATCTCTGAAAAGGGCAGGACCTCAGAGCCCCAAAGCACAAGGACTCCTCGGGGAATGGGCAGGTAGCGAGCCCTTGCTGTGGATTGATTCAGGCTTACAGAGGGGCCCTTGGGATGGTGGGAGGGCCTCTCAGAGGCACTCTTTCTGGGTTAGAAACAGACAGGAGTTTGGAAGATGCTTTGGACCACTTCTCTGGATGGAGAACGGCTAACAGAGGCATCCTGTGTTAGGGCAGGGAGTCTTATTTGAAATTTTAATTTATCATCTGGAAGAGAGTGTGCAGCAGCGAGAGCTGGAGATGTGCAAATGGCACTAAGTTTTTTGGGGGAAGCGAAATGTCAAGCCAATGGGCATACACGACAGAATCCTACAAGGGTGTGTGTGAGTGGGCAGAAAAGCAACAGATGAGACACGGTGTGGGCAAGTGTAAGATAGTATATTTAAAGACCAATATCTCAACTTCTACAGGACTTCCTTCTGAGATGATGCACGCTGTGGTGGTTTTATTTTGGGAAGAGTAAGGAGGGGCAGGAGAACTGACATTTACGGAGTGGCGACTAGGTGCCAGGTAAATAAGACATGTCAGTTTTTGCTTTCAGACTGGAGAAGTGTGCCTCAGAAGGGCAAAGTAAGTTGCCCAAGGCCACACAGCTCGGGGGTGGGGGGCTGAGACTGGGCTTCCGATTCAATCTTTGTTCTCTGAAGACGTGAGCTCACTATGTGAAACGGTCTGAAGACCCCCGGGGAGCAGCCATAATAGGAAGGCACTGGAATCAGACGTCACTCCTGGTCTCTCCTGCTCACCTCTTTTGCCGGTTCTTTCAACAAAACACCAAAGTGCCCCAGGCCCTTCCTAGCCCTTTCTTTTCTTCTTCCTTTCCCTTGGAGTGATATCACTGTTTACTGATGAATCCCCTCCAGCCCCCAGCCCTGACTTCACCCTGAGCTCTTAGATCCACAATTCTACCATCAGGGCCTCTCCCTTGGGGTGACCTACAGACATCTCAACCTAAGAGGGCCACAGAAACTCTCACTGCTTCCCCTGAAGCCTGCTGTTCCTGCAGCCTTCCTCATCTCAGGAAATGGCAATCCTCTGGAGCCCATCCGTCCACCTTTGTACCTTGAACATATCCCAGGAAAGTCAACAGAAAGGCGGGGAGGTAGGCAGATGGCTGTGGAAGGGGCAGGACCTCTTACTTTGGGAAAGATGGAAGTAAAACAATGGCTAGGATCCCGAAGAACCAAGACATAGATGGTGAGAAGTCCGTGTGTTTTACCAGCAGCTCCAAGGGTGGTAGGTAAGGGAATGGCTAGGATTATAGACCCGCCCCCGAGAAGTGTGGACAATACACGGCAGAGCAAACCAAAGGACCACCCAGGCCCACCACCCACTGCCACCCGTGAGCCCTGCCCTGCAGTCCCAACCTGATCTCTGGACCCAGTCTTGCTCCTCTGCACTAATCCCCTCCACCCACCAGGCTTCAAGGCAGTGGGAACCGTCCACTCTCTGCATGCCCTGGCCCCATAGCAGCAGCTCTGATGTGAACACTGATCCCAGCCCGAAATGGCCTGCGGTGGAGAGTGGGGACCCCATCTGGCAGGTGCACAGGTAAGGGCTCTGCATAGCAGGGCCCCAGGCCCCCCAGTCACGGCAGTGGCCCCTAGTTCCTCCCCATCCAGGAGTCAGTCGAGCAGGAGAGGGAATGGCTCCTCTTGCTGTTGGGAGGATGAAGCCGAACAATAAAAAGCTGTTAAGTCACTGGATTGGAAAATGAGAACGCAGAATAGATAGGCTCCTGGGAGGGAAATAGGTCTTCCTCGCTCTTTGAACAGGAATAAACAGGGAGAGCGCCTGTCAGGAGGGGACTTACACCAGGAAATAGGTGGCTAGGCCCTGTAAGGAGTCCCTGAGGGGAGGTCTGAATCTTCTCTCCAGCCAGACTTTCCTTCTCCTGGACCACCAGGCACCAGGAATCCACTGTGTTGGTCACCTGCCTGTCTCTTCTCCATCCACACCTGGCCTCCATTCCTCCACCTCAGACCTCCCTGGCCCCAGCACCCCTTTGCCAGGGTGTCCTCTCCTTCACTGAAGCAAACCCACCTCCCGTGGAAGCCTCATTTCCTGTGGAAGCCTTCCTCACCTTTCTCTTCTCAGACCCACTGAATCACAGCCACACATTCTGGGCACCGCTCCCACCATTCCATCCCTTGTCTGGCCATTTGCCCAACCTCTCATGGCCCTTAGAGTATAGTGACTCTGTTTATGTCTCCTCCTCCAGGAAGTCCTCCCTGATTTCTACAGCTCACTGGCAGATTTAATGCCTCTTCCCTGTATCCACTGCAAATTGGAGTAATTCCAGTTACAGCATAAGCCCCCTGGTCTGGTCTGAAGGTGAATCACTCCTGTTTGAAGGAGCCTTGCCTTCTGTGCCTCCTTGAGAGCAGGTCCACTCTGTATTCCACAAGGCTTCAGGGTGGTGGGTTAGGGAATGACTAGGATTAGGGATCGCCTACAAAGTGTGAAATGTTCAGAGCAAACCTAAGGAGGAGAACTGACTCAGCCACACAAAAAGCACCTGCTGGAGGAACATTGGATTGATTATGGTCAATTTTATTTTGTTTTCAAGGTGTTGGAGTAAACATTTCACACAGCATGAAGCACACAGCCTGGTATAAACTTCGTCCTTTGTACAGGGACAAGTACAACCCTAACCTCTTCCCCTACGTACATGCAGGCACGTGCCTCACAGCATGAACAGCATGAACAGGGACAGACACCCTCACACAGACTGCCTCCACCCCACTGCCCTCTCTGATCCCTGCTGGTCCACTTTGTTGCCCTTAAAAACCACTGATGATCTCTTACCAACATGAAGCCTTACTACAACAAAACAGCAGAGCAACCCCTTTCCCCTTAACTTCACTCAAACC
Organism: Madoqua kirkii; assembly: GCA_006408675.1. Lineage (NCBI taxonomy): Eukaryota > Metazoa > Chordata > Mammalia > Artiodactyla > Bovidae > Madoqua > Madoqua kirkii. The sequence continues at coordinate 35,048 of SJYC01122422.1, read as the reverse complement.
ATCTCCACCCTGCTGAGCTAGAAGGGGGTTTGGAATAAGCTTGCCTGACCTCTTAACTCCATGGATTGGGTATCTGAGGCCCAGAGTGAGGCAGTGCCTGTCTGAGAGGGCACAACTGGGTGGCATCAGCAGGCCTGCATTGTGTCCCCGACTCTGCCACTCTCTAGCTGCGCCATCTCAGACAGGCACTGCCTGGGACCCTGTGGGCCACTCATCACTCATTTAACAATGTTCACAGGGTGCCCATCTCAGGGTGTGCCTGGCAGGCAGGCAAGGGGCAGGATGTACCCCTGCCCTTGTCAAGGCCACCTCATGGAAGAGAGAAGATTCCCTCCCCAGCAGTGACTACAAAGAACACCAGGTGGGACTCTGGTGTCCCAGGCCCTAATTCTACTCTGCCACTATTATGCTGTGTGACTTTGGGCAAGGAGCTTACCCTCTCTGACTCTCTAACTTCCTCTCTGGAAAAATCAAGGGTTCAGACCCTGGAGTCTGGGGCGCCTTGCAGCCAAGCCACTAATTCTTCTGGATCCAAGGAGGGGGCCAGTTAGGGCAGGGTTTCCCACAGGAGCCCTCACCTGAGTCCCCGAGGTTGGGGAAGCCGGGAGGTGAGGTTCCGGCCCTGATCTGTTCTAACTCCTCCTCTCCTCACTGCTGGGGAGACAGTGGGGGTGATGGACGAGGGCTGCCTTGCAGAGGTGATGAGCAGATGTGGTGGGAAGGACTCAGGTAAGGCTTAGAACTGTGAGGAAAGAAATATTACTTCCCCTTCTCCATGCCTCCTGAGGAGGTGAGCGCCTTCCCTCAGGGGTCTGTCCTCTGCCTGATTCAGGGGAAAATGTAAAGGCGCAGAGTGGAGACCGGAGAGAGGGCCTGCCCACCAGCTCCTCCCTCGGCTGTCTGTCATCTGTCCCCATTCACTGCCCCTCTCTGACTCATGGCCGCCCACTCCACACATATGCCTGGGGGGCCCGCCGCTCCAGTCCCCTACTTGGCCCACCTCACCCCCATCTGCTTCTCCTGCACTCCAAGCCCACTTCCCCACGGCCTCTCCGGGTCCCCTCTCCGCCCCACCTGCCAGCTCAGTCTGCCAGGATTCCGCCCCCAGCCCCAGGCGAGTTGCGGATCTGCCTGCAGGACTTCCACGCCGGCCCCCTTGCGCCCGGATGGCGTGGGCAGCGGAGGCCAGGCGCCGCTCGCCCAGAGCCGGGACCGGGAGGTCGGCCGGCGCCAGAAGGAACGAGGGCCCAGCGTCGGCTGCTTCCGGCCAGCTGGCGGGAGAAGGCAGGCCCCGGCGGAAGCGAACATCTTGTCAGGGTTCCACGGCGGCCTGAGAGGAAATGGGACCAATTAATCACATTTGCCTCTCCAGATTGGAGTACAAGCGGAGAGATGGAAGAATTAACCTTTTCAAAAATGTAATTCACAAAATCATCTCGCTTGGAACAGACTCTCGTTATTACTGTTATTGATGGCCATGTCCGCCTCAGGCCACCAACGGCCTGGAGAGACCAGGAGGGCCCCCAGCTACCCCGTGGACAGAGCGGGGCTGCCTGAACCGCCAACCCAGGCTCGGGGTTCAGTCACAGAACCCCCGGATCCCCCGCAGCCCTCACGGGTCATCACTGGCGGCCCCTCTGTAGGAGCGCCCTCCCTGGGACTGAGTCCCATGTCATTCTCGACCGGCAGGTGAAAACATGGTTCCTGTGGCCCTTCTCCGCCTGCCAACCTCTCTCGCGCTGCCTGGTCCCTGCCCTCCTTCTGGAGCTCTCGTGGCTGGTTGTGGGGGTCCTTCAGCAGCCACCCCGCATGTGAGGCCCACCAGGACAGGGACCGTGAGGAACTCTCTGCTGGAGACCTTCTCCCCAGCTCCAAGAAATGGATATTAGGCCCTGTCTGCTGCCCACATGCCTGTCCACCCTCTCAGGCTGCCACCTTCACTCACGCCTCTCGGCCCCAACTCCTTCAGAGTCTATGGTTCTTCCCTGTAAAAGGGGGACCAGGAGGGAAACCAGTGTGGCCATAGGGTGGTGAGAGGGCAGAGGAGTAGCCACGAGGTCAGGGCGGGATCACGTGAGGTCCCGTGTGCCTACGTGACCCTGGAAGGTCTTGGGCTTTTACTGAGTGAACTGCAGAGCCCAGCAGGATCTGGAGCAAGGGAGGGGGCATGATCTGCCTTGTGTGGTCAAAGATTGTTGCTTACCCATTCTCCAGAGCCTCATCTATTCAAGCTGGCCCATTGCCTCCCCACAAAGTCTCCTATCCCTCCGTGGGACCCCATGGACCTCTCTTCACTCATTTAACAATGTTCACTGTGTGCCCTTCTCATGCTGATCTCAGGGTGTTCCTGGAGGGCAGGCAAGGGGCAAGATGTGCCCGGCCTTGTCAAGGCCACCACCGCATGGAAGAGAGAAGATTCCCTCCCCAGCAGTGCCTACAAGGCCCTGACTCTACTCTGCCACTATTATGCTGTGTGACTTTGGGTAAGCAGCTTACCCTCTCTGAACTTCTAATTTCCTCTCTGGAAAGTCAAGGGTTCGGACCCTGTGATCTAAGGTGCCTTTCAGCTAAGCCACTAATTCTGGATCAGAGGAGAAGGAGGACAGTGAGGGCAAGGTTTCCCATAGGAGCCCTCACCTGAGTCCCAAAGGTGGGGGAAGCTGGGAGGTGAGGTTCTGCCCCTTGTCTGCCTAGACTCTCTTCTTCTTCCTGCTCAGCTGTCCCCACTAACTCTGCAGCTTTCCTTGGCTCCATCTGTCCGGCCCCAGCTCCCCTGCCAGCCCCATCTCTGCCTCTGAGTGTAAAGCACATTGAAGCTACCAGGTCAAATCAGATCCTCACGTGCAACAATTTAACAAGAGATAGATCTGACGTATGTATGCGGCTTTTAAACAGAGGTTCCTAGGAGCCGGTTATTTCACTCAGAGTGAAAACAATTGATTTTCTTTAGAGCCACTTACTAAGCCTTATCAGCCTTGATACAACCGGCCAGGGGTTTCCAGGGGTCCAGTGCTGCTCACTTGCTCTCAGGTGAGACCTTGCTCCCAGGAAGCGGGTGAGCATCACAGCCTGGCAGCCAGGGCCCCCACCTCTGCTGGGAGGAACAAGACTCCCAGGCAGGAGGGGCTGGGTGGGGCTGAACAGGGAGATCGGCCTCCCTGCAGACCTAAGCTCAGACCCAGCTCTACAGAGCATGAGGCATTGAGAGTGGGGGTGGCTGCAACTCACCCGTGCCCTGGGAGCTGGGAAAGCAGGAGAGGCCACAGGGCACCCTCCATGCTCACCGCTGAGGCGGCCCCTCGTCCTGGGATCTGAAAGACAAGGAAACCCAGTCCTGACCTTGGGGGCTTCCCAGTGTGCAAGTGTGCGAGGTGGACAATAGCAGTATTCACATGCGTTCGAGATGTCAGGGGTAATGCGTGCTTCTGAGAACAGACAGTAGGTTCAAGGCTGGGAGAGGAAGGAGGTATGAGGCCTGGAGGTGGTCAGGAAAGACCTCTCCTAGGAGGGGACGTGTGCAGGAGCTGGGTCTTGCTGGGGAAGAGCTTCAGGGCAAGAGGGGACACCCTCGAGTCCTCTGTGCATGAGGGTCTGAACGAAGGCTGGGGTCGGGGTGGGAAAAAGGCGCCCCTGCTCCCATCTGCCAGCGGGGCTTCCGCATGTTTCTCTGGAGGGTGTTCTGGTGCGCTTGGCGTCTTGACTTGTACCCTGACACTGGTTCCTGTATCCCAGGCTAGGTGGGTTCTCTGGGTGTGGGCAGACAGCTCAAAATCAAGATGGGATGCCCAGCCGGCCTTGGGTACTGCCCTCTGCCTTCATGTCCCTCTTGACATCTTTGGGCTGGGCATGCCCCTGTATACAGTCCTGTCCAGCACGTCGCTTACCGGTGAGTCCCATGGAAACTATGAAAAGCCCCATGTGCTCTCCAGCATCTCTGAAAGCCCTCCACTTCTGTCTCCTCCTCTCCTCCCAAACTTCCTCCATCTCTTGAAGTCTGGTTTCTGTCCCATTGCCTTGCAGCTGGCTTCTTCCTCTCAACCAGGCTGATGTCTGACTTGGTCAGTCCACTTAGCTGGCTGCCGGCCTTACCTCCGGGCACTGACTCCTGGCCTGTGAGTCAATCCTGCTTCACTCACATCCAGCCAATGCTCTAAGAACCCAGAAATGGGCGAGTCCCAGGCTGAAGTTAACCCTGGACCCTGAGTTCTGACCAAGGGCAGACCCTGCAGTTGAGTGAGTGTCTCAGCCATCCCAGCCTGGTTTTCACCTAAGCCTAGCCTCCTACTATGGTAGGACAGTGTTGTTTTGGAAAAGAGTAGGCAGGATGAAATGGACCTCCCTAAGGACACACTGGAGACGAGCTTCCTGCTAGTGCTGTGGTCAGTCTTGTGTTTACAACACAGACTGTTAGGAGCCTCAGGGAAACAGCACAGAATAGGAAAACAGGTTCTGGGTAGTTATGGAAGCCAGATCCCGTGGGAGACAGGAAGCCTGGGCCCCATCCTTCCTCTGTTCCTAACAACCAGGGTGACCTTGGAGTAGGAGCACTCTTGTTCCTCAAGTGAAAAACAAGGTGCAATGGATTAAATCAGGGGTTTTCTAACCGTGTGCCGTGGAAGTTTCTGTGGAGCCCTTCCAAAAGGCCCTCAGAGCAGAGGTGAGAATTCGGGCCTCAGACCTCCACCCTATTTTTAACAGTAGATGGCTTTTGCTTTCACTGTTTCAAGCTGCCTCAAAATGCTTCCTGTAAACAAGAATTGAGAGTTTGACAAGTCATTTTAAAACCACTTCACTAGATGACTTGGAAATTCCAAGAATTAAAGATTAGCCGCCCATTGATAAGCTCAGCACTTGGCTCACTGCCTCTCTTTTTTCCTCTCCACCATGTTCCTGCCATCGTCTGCGGCATCTTTACCATCCCTCTGATGGTCTGTCCCACACCCTGGCCTCTCAGTTCATGGACCACCACCCCCACCTTAGCACCATACGTCTCCTGTCCTTCTCCACCTTCCACACACATAGCTACCCTGTAGGCCACATCATCTCAGTAACAGCCTCACTCAGAATGCCTGACTTCAAGGACCCCCAGTCTAACTTCATCCCCTTTAGTACTCCAGTTATGCTGTGTTAACAAAACTTCCACCAACTGAGACCTCCCAGTTCGGTCATCACTCAGCCCAGATTCCACAGATTTCAGCCCCCGCAGCTATCCCCTTCCCAGTTCTCTCGATGTCCTTGGCCCCTCACCCTCCTTCATATTCATCAGGAAACAACCCCACCCTGGTTAAACCCCACCATCCCCTGCCTCAGCACCTCCAGCTCACCAGCCAGTGGCTCTCGGAATTCTCTCTAGAGAATATCACACCACCTTGTGGACGAGTTCACATTTATGACCAGACATACCTTTGAACCCTGCCAGGTAATGTTTCTGTACTTTCCTGGTAGCCTACTTTCCAGCTCTCCAAAAACATTATTTCGAAAATCCCCCTCATCTCTCAAATGATCATCTTCTCTGCTTGGCCCTTCTCACCAGATGATGGCTTTGATGTGCACTTCATAGAGAAATCGATGACATCAAAAACCTGTCTCTTCTTCCTACCCATACCTCACCCACCTACCTACATCTGTCCTCACCTTCCCGGCCTCCCTTTTTCTTGAAAAGAAAATGTGTGTGTGTGTGTGTGTGTGTGTGTGTATACACACACACACACACACACTTTCTTCAGTACTCAGCCTTCGGCAGATGTGTATAAGAGACCAGCCCTAGACTAAGGTGAAGTAAGCTAAGGTTGTGTTTATGTAGTTTATATAGAATGTGTGTGTGTGTGTGTGTGTGTGTGTGTGTATACACACACACACACACACACACACCCCATTGATTTTAAGCTCTTCCCCTGTGAACAGGAATCCTATCTGGGCTCATCTTCTCCAAGGTTCTCCTGCATTCCCTCCCTGCATCACCACTATCTCTCTCTCTTTGGATCAACCCAATTGACAAACATGTCTTACTAGTTCACATCTTAGAAGACATAAATCTTTCCCTTGACTCCACATTGCTTTTTAGCCCCTCTATTTTCTTGTCCTGTCCCACTTTACCTCCAGCCAAAGGTTTACTAGTTAGTACTGTCTCTACTGGGGCTTCCCTCATAGCTTAGCTGGTAAAGAATCTGCCTGCAATGCAGGAGACCTAAGTTCAATCCCCAGGTTGGGAAGAAGGGAACAGCTACCCACTCCAATATTCTGGCCTGGAGAATTCCATAGACTGTATAGTCCATGGGGTCGCAAAGAGTCAGATATGACTGAGTGCCCTTCACTTTCACTGTTTATACTGGGCTTCCCTGTGGCTCAGTGGTAAAGAATCCACCTGCAATGCAGGAGACGCAGGAGAAGAGGGTTCAGTCCCTAGGTTGGAAGGATCCTCAGAAGGAGGAAATGGCAACCCACTCCAGTATTCTTGCCTGGGCAATCCCATGTACAGGGGGCCTGGTGGGCTACAGTCCATGGGGTTGCAACTGAAGGGACTTAGCATATGACACTCAAAGTTTTACCTCCAGCCTGGACCTTTCCTCTTGACTCTATCAGAACTGTTACCAACATGCCATCTCCACCTGATGTCTATTTGGCTTCTCAAAACAAAACAGAGCAATAAACCCCCTCGTCCCATTCCATGCCTGCTCCCCTTGGAGCCTCTCCATCTTCAGTGCCCCATCAATCCCTCATTCAGTTGCTCTGGATTTCTCTTTCCCTCACATCTGATGCCCCATCTATCACTGAACCTTGTTGGTTGAACCTCCAAAATGTGTCCTGAATCTGACCCCTTCTCACCACTTCCACTGCTACTGCTTGGTCCAAGTACCATCATCTCTCAGCTGGACCACTCTATTTATCCTCTAATTTTCTCTGTCCTGTAGTTCTGGCCTGCCTTCAATCTGCCCTCCACAGAGCAGCTGGAGGAAACTACGTACACCAGAATCAGTCAGGTCAGCTCACTGTTTTAAAACCTTTCAGAGGCTCCTGTTACACAGGAGGTAAAAGCCACGGTCCTCACTGCAGCCTGCAAGGCCCCGTGTGGTCCAGCCCCTGCCCACCCTTCCAGTCTCATCTTTCTCCAGCCCAGCTCTCAGACTGGAAGCTCCAGACCCCCAGCTGCAACTCTTCCCTGTCTTGGGATCTTTGCACTTATCCCTTCTGCTTGGATCCCTACTCTCCCTGCCCCTCAGTCTTCACACACCCACTCATCATCATTCAGATCTCATTTCATGTGTCACCTCCTCTGAGAAGCCACCCCTGACCATCCTGGTCACAGGGCTGCAACCCCAAGCCCACTGCACTGCCACTGTCCCTTACACTAACCTACTCTATCTTGTTCAGAGATACTGAAAAGCATCTTTACTGGGCTTCCCTGGTGGCTCAGTGGTAAAGAATTCGCCCACCAATGTAGGAGACACGAGTTTGATCCCTGGTCCGGGAGGATCCCACATGCCTCAGAGCAGCTGGGCCCGTTGCCACACTATTGAGCCTGAGCTCTAGAGCCTGGGAACCGCAACCGCTGAAGCCCACACCCCCTAGAGGCTGTGCTCTGCAACAACAGAAGCCACCACATTGAGAAGCCCGAAACCACAGCTAGAGAGTAGCCCCTGCTCACTGCAAATACAGTAACAAAGACCCAGTACAGCCAAAAGCAAAAACATAAATAAAATTACTTTTGAGTGGTTTTTGTTTTTGAAATCATCTTCCCTATGGACTTGTGTGTGATTCTCAGCGTCCTCCGTCTGAAATACTAGCCCCTGAGGGCAGGGCTTCCATCTAGGTGGTTCCTGACTCTAATCCTAGCATCTAAAAATCACCTGGCACACAGTAGGTGCTTATTAAGTTGACCCACTAGTCCTAGATCTTCAGTTCCTTGCTGACTGTCCCTAAAATGCCTTCTTGGTTTTTAAGGTAAGTGTTCCAACCCTGATGTGCCTCTAGGGGCTGGTATAAGGTTATTGGATGTGCAGAGCTTTACAATCTGTAAAGTGCCCTGCAAAGGCTTTGGTCCCCTACCTGACTCAGCAGAAAGGGGCTTGCCTCGGAAAGGAGTTTATAGCATCCCGAAGTGAGCCTCCTCTGAGCCCACTCTCACCTGTCTGTCTAGCTCAGAAGTCTGTTCTTTTGTTTTCACCTTGCTTTCTGCTCCTTGTCCCAGCCTGAGATTCCCCATCGGTGATTCCTCTGGATTCTCTGTCCCTGTGGAGTAGACTGCTCCCCAGTTCTCACAGTCTGAGGACCCCAGCACCCCTATCTTCCAGCATCTTCTCCAAGCCCCCCGAACTCTGCCTGCTATCCATGTCAATCCCTGATAGCCAGGACTCCCCTGGTCTTTCCTACCACATTTCTGCCCACCCAGATACCTGCTTCTAAACCTGTCTTGTGGCTTTAATATCTCCTTTTCTAGGAGTCATCCACTGGCACATTAGTATCTAAGAAGTCCCTTGTGCTTCACAGAATGTGGGGTGAAATGGAAAAGAATGCACTTAGAATGGTACAAGGATGGGGAGAGAAGAAGCTGAGTGTCTGATAATGCCTCAGTTTCCATGTATGCACAGAGGAGGCTGTGCAGCATAGATGCCCTAGATTTTCCAAAACACACCCCCGCCCCACCCTGCCTTCCTGTCTTCCTCAGAATTGATGCATGGCCTTTGCAGAGAAGGCCTTGGGCTCCCCAGGATGCTAGGATGATTAAAAAAAAAAACCACCAAAATCAGGACAGCAATCAGCTGCACACAGGGAATTCTTGGAAGACTAGAGAAATGTCACCTCTCCAGTCTGAGACCACAAGAGCCATTTATCATCCTTACTGTTGGGTGGGGGGCAGTCCTGAGATGGAGCTGACCTTGAAGAAGGAGAGAATCACTTATGAGGTGCCCGCTAGGGTGCCCAGAGACCAGGGGCCTGGGAGGGCCTGGTAGAGATGGGGGAGCAAGAAGAGGGGGATGAAGTCCAGACTGTCCAGAGGGAACACGGGCCAAACGACAGTGGTGTCCAGACCTGTGTCCATGCTAATGGCTCTTCCAGAAGGTCAGGGAAGCCTGGAGAGACTGAATGGGCAAACTGAAAGATGGCTGGAAGGGCTGTCACAGCCAGAGATGTAAGTAATGAGTGTCTGTGCCCAGAAGTCCAGGTTCCTACCTCCAGGTCCTTCCTAGTAATTGAATCTAAGCTGTGTTTGTGATTGAAGGGTCTACAATTAAGACCTGAATCCAGACATGCCAAGCGCTATAGGCAGAGAGGCCAGAGCCTGTGGAAGAGGAGCCTGGCATATTTGTAAAGATATTTCTAGATATTTCGGGCTTCCCTGGTGGCTCTCAGATGGTTAAGAAAGAATCTGCCTGCAATGAGGGAGACCTGGGTTTGATCCCTGGGTCAGAAAAATCCCCTAGAGAAGGGGATGGCAACCCACTCCAGTAGTCTTGCTTGGAAAATCCCACGGACAGAAAAGCCTGGCAGTTTATAGTCCATGGGGTCACAAAGAGTCAGACATACCTGAGCACGCATGCACACATCTCAACAAACAAGCACAGACACTTGCTCCCAGATGCAGATACATCCAGCCTGGATACTCCTGGGCACCTCGATATACAAAGACATCTATTCTCACCCATCTCTTTCACTCACTATGCGCATGCTCAGGCCAGCCCACACAGACATGCAGATACACACAGCCCCACAGTATGAGCTTGGGTATGTCAGTGAATGAAGCTGACCAGATCCCTGCCCTCAGGGAGGTGACATTCTAGGGCACCATTCACGGAGATGCACAGACAAATCCCCTCAGTTGGGCTCAAGCTGACTCCCAACAAACACGTATTGAGCACCTGCTTCGTTCCAGGAAGCAAGCTTGGTGTGGAGGAGATACGGGTGGGCAAAACCAGTATGGTTCCTGCCCTCATGTGTGTTAGCTGCTCAGTTGTATCTACTCTTTGGGACCCCATGATCCGTTCATGAGATTTCCCAGGCAAGAATACTGGAGTGGGCTGCCATTCCCTTCTCCAGGGGATCTTCCTGACCCAGGGATTGAACTGGGATCTCCTGCATTGCAAGAAGATTCTTTACCATCTGAGCTGCTAGAGAAGCCCCCATAAAGGCACCCTCAGAAACACAAGCCTAACAACGTTACACGCAACCTGCACGCACACACTTGTGTGCACACGCATGCACGGCTCTTGCTGACTTTAAATACAAACCCAGAGTCAAGGCATTTTTATTAGTAAAGGCTCCAGGAAGCAGTTCATTTAGAATGAGGAGCAAGTCCAAAGTCAGATCTGTAAGTGGCCCATTCCTCTCCCCAACTGTGTGCACCTCTCCTCCAGCCTCAAGTCATCTTCTCTGCTCCACCCTCTCATGTCCTTCAAACAATGACAGTACCAGGGGCTGCCTGCAGCCTTGAGCTCCCCCTTTGCTGTTCAAGATGCCTCCCAGCCTCACCGTCAGGACAGGAAACAAATGTGGGTCCACTGGCCAACAGTTTTGGCTGAGCCATTGCATTACAACAGAGACTGCTCCTTCCAGACATTTTTTTTTTTTTTTGCTTCTTCTTTGGCTTTTAGAGAATCAGAAATACCTTGGCAGTAAAAATGTGCTTTGGGCTGAAAGCTGACTCCCAGGATCAGAGCCCAGGAGAAGATTTCTGCTACAAAGTTTCAGAGAAAATAGCAGGTGCTAAGCAATTCTTATATTCCAAGGGATAGAGAGAAAACACAATTGGAGTGGATTTAGGGCTTTGCAGGGCTCCTCTTCAGGTTGTGGTGTGTGTGCGTGTGTGGTTTCTCTTTATTCCCCTGCTGGACAGAGTGGCAACAGAAAGAGTGGGCAAAGAAGAGGAGGTCAGAAAGCTGGGTCTGCGGCTGGTCCCTGCCTGAGATCAGGGACCCGTTGGCCCCATAATGGGTCCAGGGCAGTGGATTTGGAGCCACGGAGCCAGGTTTGGGCCCCCAGTTCTGCCTTCTCTTAGCTGCAGGAGAAGGGCTTTTTTTTAATCTCTCTATGCTTCAGTTTCCTCATCTATAATATAGGAAAAACAACAGCAACTACTTCATAGGACTACTGTGAGGGTTAAACAAGTCTATATACTATGAAGAATTGTATACACGTCATTCAGAGGATGTCCTGTAAGCCCTCAGAGGATGTCAGCTCCTGCCAGCCTCCCTCACTTCTCCCTTCTCCCCTCTCCCCAGACTGTGTCGGCCAGCTCCCAGACTGCAGGATGGATGGAGGGTGAAGCTGTGGACCCATGGATGGATGGTCGCCCTGAGAGGACCATTCTGCTTGCCTCTGCATCCTCTCTGCAGCTTTCCTCACCCAGCTCTGTGCGCCGGGAGCCTGGCCTCTATGGACTGCATCCTCCAGACCCTGTTCCTTCTCTTTCCACTCGGGTTGGCCAATGAGGGGGCAGAGGACAGGAGGAGATGAGGCTGGATACCTCTGCTCACACTCTCTCTGGCTTCAGCACCTCGCTTTCATTTCATCTCCTGATCGCTTCCGGCCTGGGTAGGTAGCTAATGGCCCCTACACTGCTAGTCTTTGGGTGCCTGGCATTCTTATGGATCTGTCAACTCTGCCCACACCTTTGTGAAAAATCCCTTTCTTAAAAACTCTGGAGGACAGTGAAAGCAGCAACATACAAGGAGACAGTCATGGCAGCACATGAGGTTTTCACATAAGGATGTTCATTACAGTGTTGTTTATAATGACCGGAAAAAAAAAAAAAAAAAAGAAAGGAACCTAGAGGTCCAACCACCAGGCACTGAGGGAGGAATCCAGTGCACTGGACCACAGCTACTGAGAACAATGAGTGCAAACACATTCACCAGTACTGGGGAACAGTCACTACACCTCTTAGAAAAACAATAGAGAAGACAATGGCACCCCAATCCAGTACTCTTGCCTGGAAAATCCCATGGGCAGAGGAGCCTGGTCGGCTGCCGTCTGTGGGGTCGCAAAGAGTCAGACATAACTGAGCAATGTCACTTTCACTTTTCACTTTCATGCATTGGAGAAGAAAATGGCAACCCACTCCAGTGTCCTTGCCTGGAGAATTCCAGGGGCGCAGAGCCTGGTAGGCTGCAGTCTATGGGGTCGCAAAGAGTTGGACACGACTCAAGCGACTTAGCAGTAGCAGCAGCAGCCAAGTCTACGGGCAGTCTGACACCATTGAAAATGATATCCACAGGTTTGGAAAGAGAATATATGTGAAGGACATATACAAAAATGTCAACTGCATTACCCTTGAATATGTAAATTATGGGCAGTGGTTGTTTTATTCCTTAGTACATTTCTGGGTGGGGAGATGCCTTTTCTTCAATGAGCAAAAATTATTCTACTGACTAGAAGTTATTAACAATATAGGTGCAACTATTAAAAATTGTAACTTAAAAAGTATTTAGGGGACTTCCCTAGTGGTCCAGTACTTAAGACTTTGCCTTCCAGTGTAGAAGGTACAGATTCAATCCCTGGTTGGGTAGCTAACATCCCACCTGCCTCAAGGCCAAAAAAACTAAAACATAATATAGAAGCAATATTGTAACAAATTCAGTAAAGACTTTAAAAATAGTCCACATCAAAAAATCTTTTGAAAAAATGCTTAGAGTCACAGGAAAATAATCATCATAAAATGTTAAGTGAAAAAAAGCAAAATTTCTTTGTGTACACACACACACACACACACACACACACACACACAGATTAGATGTTAAACGAGGGTCTCAAACCTTGCTCAGAACTAAAGCTCCTGTCCCTACAAACTGCCTGCCCCACCTGGGTTGGGGAGCCCTCTCACTTACCGCCAAAGGAGTTTCATGCTGGGCTGTTTTTGGAATATGTAAAGTGATGGAGCCCAGAGTGGAGGGAGAGGATGTGTGTGCAGAAAATTCACCCGGATCATGTACAAGACAGTCTCAGACTTCTGCTGCAACAGAGCAGGTAGCAGGCTCCTTCTGCAAGGGGGGGCGTCTCTCCTCCTTCAGGTTTGTGTCTGTGATTGTTTATAAGCTGTCAGCAGGGCTCGCTGGGCTCTGTGGGCGCAGGGGGCAAGGTGGAAATGTTGGTCACTGAGCTCCCTAACATGAGAAAATGGCCTCACAGTGCATCTAATCACCACTTCCCACAAGGAATTTCACCGTGCGTGCTCATTTGCTTTTTAATCATCCTCTAAATATGCATTTTCACGTTGTACCCTAATGGCACCCAGAGAATCATTAGGATCTGTTGGGACCTTAATCCATGGCTTCAGAAGTCTCTAAGTATGTAATTTCGCTCCATGACGCAGGTTCCTAAAAGTCCACAAATAACCATTTGCATGATAAAGTCACAACTCCAGAATCAATTACAGCTTTGGCTGGAGAAAATTTATTTCCTTTTTTGAAAATTAAAATGTGAAATTGGGAGGTTGCCGCACAAAAGCCTCCCCTTGCCCAGGTGGGAAGAGGGAAGAGATCACCATGCCCCCCGGGGCCCTGACTGACTGGGCGCCATCGTGGAATCACCAGGCAGGTGGCCTCGGCAAGACCTCTAGGGTGGCTCTCGGTGGGGCTGGCTGTGGGATTTCACTTCTCACAGGGATCATTCATCTTCTCAACCCCCACCTCCATCTTAACTTCATGCCTCCTAACAGGCACTGGGGGTCCCAGCTGTGACTCTCCAGAGAGCCCCAAGATGACTAGATATGTGAGGGGGCCCAAGTGACCCAGATGTTGCTGCTGCTGCTAAGTCACTTCAGTCGTGTCCGACTCTGTGAGACCCCATAGAAGGCAGCCCGACAGGCTCCCCCATTCCTGGAATTCTCCAGGCAAGAACACTGGAGTGGGTTGCCATTTCCTTCTCCAATGCATGAAAGTGAAAAGAGAAAGTGAAGTCGCTCAGTCATGTCCAACTCTTAGCGACCCCGTGGACTGTAGCCCGCCAGGCTCCTCTGTCCATGGAATTCTCCAGGGAAGAATCCTGGAGGGGGTTGCCACTTCCTCCTCCAAGGGATCTTCCCATCCCAGGGATTGAACCAAGGTCTCCCACACTGCAGGTAAATTCCTTAGCATCTGAGCCATCAGGGAAGTCCACAATAGATAAGGTACCACTGTTAGGTTTAAAAACACAGCATTGGGTCTTCCTTGGTGGTCCAGTAGTTGACATTTCCACATTTCCACTGCATGGCACGTGGGTTGGGAAGCTAACATACCTCACGCTGCATGGTACAGCTGAAAGTGAAGTCGCTCAGTCGTGTCCGACTGTTTGCGACCTGTGAACTGTAGCCCACCAAGCTCCTCCGTCCATGGGATTCTCCAGGCAAGAGTACTGGAGTGGGTTGCCATTTCCCTCTCCAAGGAAAAACAAAAAATGACACTGATAAGCCAACTGGTGGTGTCTAATGATAATGATTCAAGTTGACTCCCTGTGTTGTGGGGATACCATGGGCCCTGGATTTGGAGTTGGGAGCCAGGATTTGATGCCTGCAAGGCTCTGCTCAGCATCTCTGCTAGACTCGAAGAGCCTGGACTCATCTCACACCTGGCTGGCTCTTAATAAGTGCTCCCCGATGCCTCCAGCTACTCCCTGTGCCAGACTCACGCAGCTTGGTTTAGTTCATGATCTAGAGGGAGATCTCCCCCCACCCCGTCTCTGTCCCCTAATGAAACACGGATGGAATTTTGAACATTACAGTTTACTGGGTGCTTGCTCTGTGTCAGACACGCACTACACCCTGAACACACAGCATCTCCTTTCATGCTCACGACGGCTTGCTGAGACAGGCTCCATCTCAGAGAAGGTAAAAGACACAGAGCCGGCTGGAGAAGGGTCCTCCAACACCATACGGCCTCTCTTAGGGGTGAGCAGATTCTTCAGACCCTCTGAACCTCAGTTTTCTTATCTGAAAATTGGGCAGAATGATGCTTATCACTCGCTGCTCTGAAGAGGAAGTAAGGAGAAAGTGCTGGCACACTGTACCAGCCTAGAAGGCGCTGGGCCGTCTTGTTTTGACTTGTCTTTTCGGTCTTGTCTCTAGTGGATTCTTAATGATCCACTCATGAAACGTGAAGGCCCTGAAAAGTTTCAGATTCTATCTGAATCTGATTAAACCTTGAGCCACAACTCATAGTCAGGCATTCTGATTCTGACGCCATGATGACAGTAAGATGAATGAGTCTTTCAGAAGCCAGACACCTGATGGTGATCCTAACTGTCCTCAAGGTGGGAGACCCCCCCCACTGGAAAGGTGGGGAAGCTGGGATGTAGAGCTGGTCACTAGCCTGCAGTTCAGCACCAGTGCGGGGAGAGCAGAGGCTTGGGAGCTGGGTCAAGATGGTGCCCACACCTGGCTCTGTCCTGACCCAGCTGTCACTTGGGACTAGTTTCCCGTCCTCTGAGTACCCACTGCTGCCTCCTAGTCTTGGATCTGATGATCCAAGCACGATGCTGGTGCCTAGTACCACTGGCTATGGTACTAGCCATAGTACTACATAGTACAGCTATGGTGTTTCCTGCCCGAGGACACTCCATGGGGAAGGGGTGGAGCTGGGCTCAGGTTTTCTGCCCTGAGCCACTCCAGGGCCCCCTCTGTGACCCCACAGCCTCCTGCACTGAGCCGCCCCCTCAGCCTGCTCCCTCTCCCTCTGCAGCCATCATAGGCAGGTGGAGGTCTCTGGAGGGGTCTGACCTGCAGAGGGGGAGGGAGATCCATCCAAAGGGACCTGGGTATTTTGCCTATGCTCAGAGAGCCTCTGCTTCCCCTGCCATGCCTCCAGTAGGAGCGTAAATCCCTGCCCCACCATGAACTAGCGGGCCACTGAAAGCAAGCCATTTTACTCCTCTGTCCTCAGTTTCCTCCCAGGAAAGCCCTGCAGTGGAAGGAGACCTGGATTGACAAGGGAACCTATTTCTAGGGTTGGCACGTGGAGCAAAGGGCTTAATACATGTAAGACGTTGAAAGCTGTGCTCAGCAGGCAGTTAGCACCCTGTAAATGCTCAAAGATACCATCATAACTAATAGGAAGAGTCATATCAGAAGCATTGTGTTCTAGTCCCCAGAGTCTAGACTCTCCCCATTCACCATACGGTCTCAGCACCAGCCTGGGAGCCAGCACACGGCTGCTCCCAGTTGCAGCTCTGCCAGTGACCCGGGCACGATCTCGGACAGGCCACAGCTTCTCTCTGGATCTCAGTTCCCACTGCCATGTAGTGATGAGTGGACAAGATGATTTCCGGGTCTTCTTCCATTTCCGCACTTTGAAATCCTTTCCTTCTAAGGACCACAGCAACCAGCGTGCCAGATTCTCTCTCCACCAGCAGGATCTGTGCTGGAGGCATGTGGGGATGTAGTGGGGGTTCACTCACTCATTCAGTCAGCGCACTTTTCAGAGAGCCTCCCACCAACAAAGCGGGCTCTCTCTTCTGGAATGACCCAGCCCATAAGGGCGCACCTGCACCTCTTCCTTCCCCAGCTCTGATGGAACCACCCAGCTCCTTTCTAAGAATAATCTTTCTCTCTTCAAAATAGAGTTTCTGTCCCTGGTCTCCCAGGCGGGCACTGGACAGAGCACAGGCTTTGTGTCCAGCAAGTCTGCGTGCATGGTCACCCTCCATACCAGGTAGCTCGGGGACACTGGGCCACATTTTCCAGAGTGAGGGTCATGATTCATTTGTGGGTCATAAACATAGTGTAGTGGGTTGTGTCTGGCATTAAGATGTAATGAGGGCTTCCCTGGTGGTCCAGTGGTTGTTTCTGCCTTGCAGTGCAGGAGACAACGGTTTGATCCCTGGTGGGATCCCTGGGCTTCCCAGGTTGCGCTAGTGGTAAAGAACCTGTCTGCCAACGTAGGGGACATAAAAGACACAATTCCATCTCTGGGTCAGGAAGATCCCCTGGAGGAAGGCATGGCACTCCACTCCAGTATTCTTGCCATGGAGAATCCCATGGACCGAGGATGCTAGTGGGCTACAGTCCCTAGCATTGCAAAGAGTCAGACACAGCTGAAGCAACTTAACAGCTGCACCTGGAAGATCCCACATGCTCAGGGCAACAAACCCAGCGCACCCAGCCTAGAGAAGCCACTGCAATGAGGAGCCCGTATACCGAAACTAGAGGGTGGCCCCCATTGTCCACAACTAGAGAAAGCCTGCATGCAGCACCAAGGACCCAGCGCAGCCATAAATAAACATTATAAAAAAACCATAATGAAAGGGCAGAAATGGAATAAAATGGCACAGCAAATAGTGCTGTACAGAGTAGGAGACGAGTATAGATGTGAGATGTGAGTTGCACGTATTATCATAGGACGTGTCAGAGAAGTTTGGAAGCCACATTCCTAGAGCACATAATTTGACTTCCCAGGCCTCAGCCTCCTCCACCAGGAAGGTATTTTGAGATGAGACTAGTGTCACGCCAGGCAAGGCTGGAGACCCCAGTGAGTTCTTCCCCATTGCCTGGAGCCCCCGCCTCTGTCCTAACACGTGAGCTTCAATCTGCCAGACGCTGAGTCCCCGGTCCCACCTCCATCCCCAAACCCTCTGCCCTCAGGTCATCAACAAACCAGTCACAGGAGAAGAAAATGCATATCCATTCTGCAAACATTTGCAATCCCTGGTTGGTAAGCAAGAAAAATGCATATAAATCCCATAAACATTTATCAAGCACCTGCATCACTCCAGGCCTTGGGCTGGATGCCAGGGTGCAGTGATGAGTAGACAGGCCACCGCCCCAGGGAATTCACAGTCCAGCATGAGAAGCCAATTAAAAAAAAAACACCCACAAACATATGCCCAGGATGCCAGGCTGGGCAACGTGCTGGAGGAAATGAAAGCAGGGTCAAGGGCAGACAGAGATGCTCTTTCAGATTGGGCGGCCACGTTGATGATCTATTCATGCCTGGGCCATAAGCAGGCAGGGTTCAGGAGTAAATGTGTAATGATGACAGGGATCTCGGCTCTGAAGAGCCGCAGGAAGATGAGATTTACAGCAGAAATAGAGGAGAGTTGTCCAGACGCCTGGGTTAAAACTGGGTGGCGTGGGGCAAACTACAGATTAGCAAGGGCAAGCCTAGGTGTAGCCAGGATTCCCTTTTTGCAACAAGGAATGGCAAAGCTGATTAATGTAGGTGAACAGGAGACAAGTGGGAATCCCAGGGGATGGGGAGAAAATGGGCAAATGGAGCCTAGTGCCAGAGGGCACAAACAGCAGAGTCATCATGCCCACTGATGGAGTCATTGAGGGGAGACCTTGGGGAAAACAGAAAGGTCAGATGGAGTCTACTCTTGCGGCAACATTTATAGCAACATTTGGGGGGCACCTATCACATGCGAGGCCTGTGATGAGAATTTTTCACATGTTATGTAATTGAATCCTCACAACTCTTGGAGTAGACATTACAACATTTCATCACATCTGAGGCTCTTTAGATTAGCAAATGGACTTAATTTTGGTAGCCCCAAGAAGGAAACGTCGCGGCTATTTAAACTTTGACACGTCATGGGTTGTCGCAGGCGTTCCAGTCTCAAAGATGCTAAAATAAAGACCTTAGCATTGGGAATGTGGCCTTGTGATCCACAGGAAGTAGGGGCAGTGGGAGGGTTGGTATCTTGATCCACATTCATACAACTCATGAGGCCCAAGGGGACTTGAATGTGGGCTGGTCTGGCTCTGGAGCTTGTTTTCTGCCCTGAGAACATCTCCTTCCTGTCTGTGAGAGGCCAGGGTCACAGGGAGGTGCTGTGGGGTTTCGAGAGGAGGCATGAACTGTGGTCCAGAAAGCCCACCAGGCAGATCGGAGAGGAAGTGACCACTGAGAAGGTGACTGTGAGGACCAGGCG
Source organism: Madoqua kirkii (assembly GCA_006408675.1). Taxonomy (NCBI): domain Eukaryota; kingdom Metazoa; phylum Chordata; class Mammalia; order Artiodactyla; family Bovidae; genus Madoqua; species Madoqua kirkii. Next base: position 16,214 of record SJYC01122422.1, on the reverse strand, counting down.
TGGGGTGGTGGAGATGAGGCCAGCTCCCAGCAGAGGAGAAGAGAGGCGAGGGGAAGAATGGAGGTGTACTATCGTGATCCAAGATTTTAATATGATGACCCTTCCCAGCCAGAGGTAGGGTTTTCTATAAAGCAGAGATAATACAAGGGTATACGTTTCAAAGCAGAGAAGGCAATGGTGACCCACTCCAGTACTCTTGCCTGGAACATCCCATGGAGGGAGGAGCCTGGTGGGCTGCAGTCCATGGGGTTGCTAAGAGTCAGACACAACTGAACGACTTCACTTTCACTCTTCACTTTCATGCATTGGAGAAGGAAATGGCAACCCACTCCAGTGTTCTTCCCTGGAGAATCCCAGGGATGGCAGAGCCTGGTGGGCTGCCATCTATGGGGTCACACAGAGTCGGACACGACTGAAGCAACTTAGCAGTATCAGATAGGTTTCAAAGAATTACATCCATCACTGACAAGAAGGAAAGACAAGAGACAGAGAGAAAGGAGGGGGAATGAAGGGGAAAAACAGGCAAGGAGAGACCTGGAGGGCGGCTATACGGGAAATGGCAGAGTGGGTGGTTGAAGGGCCTTTAAGAGTCACTTTGGAAGCCCTGAGTCAACAGAACCCTAGAGAGAAGCAGCATGGGGCTGATGTCAGACTTCTGGACCCTTAGGAGCCAGATCATCAAGGCAGGGATGCCCACCCCTGCCAGCTTCCTGTGTACTAACCAGGGTCCTCAGCCCCATGAAGAGACTCTCCTGCACACTTCCCTAAGGGGAGGTTGGTGAGATTAGAACCAATCTCTGTGCCTCTTGCAAACCCAAGACCTCGAGTCATCCTTCTCTTCTGCCCAGGTGTCTACTTAACCTTCTACCGCCCCCATTTCCTGTGGGTAAGGATGCCACACTTCAACAACCCTCAGATGTTTCTCAACATTTCTGAAACTGGAATGAGTCTTAGTTAATGCCATGTCAAAGCTTAACTGGCAGCAGCGTGACTTTCTTAGGCATAAAAAAAATAACAGTCCATCTTCTAATTAAAGAAGTCTTAGGTTCCATGCCATATTGTATCCCCTTCAATATCCCAGACACATACTAGTGGCAGAGATGATCTATACCCCCGGGGCCAGGTCCCCAACCCTGGTTCTTGCCCTAGTTCAGCACTGTTGGATTCTCCCCATCGGTGCATTGAAAATGCACAGAACAGACCCTGGATCCCTCCTGAGACTTCACCAGGCCCCAAAGCTTCCTGGACCCACTGTCTGAGCCACTGTGGGATAAGAAAGGGCCCCTGGAGGACACCAGGACCCCACCCTTTACACAGAGCCTCTAAGGAGAGACAATCCTTGCAGATTTCTGCCCAGGAAAATAATTAACTACACTCAGTATCCCTGAGTTATGGGACATCAGTAAGCCAGGGAGAGGAGAGAGCAAGAAGACAGAGTGCCCTGGGTTGAACAGGGTCAGGGGATCACAAGATCCAGTCCGTTGTCTCCAAGCTTAGCCAGGAGGAGAGCTGTCTTCTCTGTCTATAAAAATCCAGATAATGCTCATAACAGTGGTTCGTTCAGCAAGTCTATAGTGGCAGAGACTTACCAGCTGCTGGGATCCAGAGGTGGGGCCCAGAACAGTTGCCCCTGAGAAGCCAGGGAGCTGGGGCAATTATTTGTTTGCAGGCCTAAGTCTTGTATGGATATAACAATTGTGCATTGAAGTGATCAAGGCAGAACGTGGGGAAGTGCTTACTATATCCTGTCTCTTAACAAATATTTTTGAGCATCTACTCTGCACTAGGCCTTGTGAATGGAGAACAATGTGGACAGTGGTCCCTGCCCTCCTGGAGCCAACGTTCAGGAGATGAGAGATGGATCACAAACGATACACAAAACAAATAAGGTAACAATACAGATAGGAGTCAAGGAGGGGGAGGGGAAGAGTTCACTCTGGGGTCATGGGTTGTGATTTTAAGAACGGTCAGGAAGGCCTCCTTAGATGGTGACAAGATCAAGGAAAATGTCACCCAAGTGATGGCTGGACTGAGTCCTGAGACATGAACAGGAGCTCACTAAGCCAAAGGGGGTTAGAAGGAAGACCCTCCTGACACATGGAGCAATATGTGCAAAGGTCCAGGGCTCAGCAAGCTCAGGGTCACCCCAAGAAGCTACCAAGAATAGGGGGCCCAGCAAGAAAAGATATGAGAGAAGTAGCTAGCTCATGAGGGTCCGGTTAAACCAGGCTAAAATTATCTGAGCACTGCCCAATATGCTTGGGGAAATGTGAGGATCTGAAGCTGAGAAGTGATGAAGTCCTGTGTTCTGTTTTTAATAGGATTTGATGCAAATGGGTATGAAAAGCTCTGGGAAAATGCCAAATGGCATTCCCAGAGAATGTTCCACAGGGTACTCACCCAAGCCCTAAGAACTCTGCATGAAACAAAGGCTTTCACGATCTATAGATTTGGGCAAAAACAAACAAAATATATGTAAGTGTTTACATTTGTGTATGCGTGTATGCGTGTTAAGCCGCTCCAGTTACATCCAACCCACAGACTGTAGCCTGCCAGGCTATTCTGTCCTTGGGATCCTCCAGGTAAGAATACTGGTGTGGGCTGCCATTTCCTCCTCCAGGGGATCTTCCTGACCCAGGGATCACACCTGGGCCTCTTCCGTCTCCTGCATTGGCAGGTGGGTTCTTTACCACTAGCCCCACCTGGGAAGCCCATATTTATGTATACCACATTCCTTTTTTTGGAAAAACACAACGCTAATTTGCACTGTGAAGGATCTGAGGATGTCTGCAGTAAAGACACTTTCAACCTTGTCAGTTCTAGCGTGGTCAAACTAACCTGACCACACAGCTCTTTTTCATTGCTCTCTCCCCACACCCTCACACTTCTGAACCCTCCTGGAGAAAGAGCAGATCGAAGGACATGATACCAAGCAGTTCCCGTTTCCCGTAGCATGTGTCCTCTGCATGCAGTCCACCCCCATCCCGCCCCGGCTCGAGGTCCCGTTTCTAGAACTCCTCAATGGCAGCCCCACCTGGCCGGCCATCTGGGCAGCCTCCAACCCAGTCAGCCTGCAGCAGGTGAGCCCAGCAGGCACTGGTCACTCTCCCCAGAGATAGCATAATCCAAAACAGCAGATAATCCACAAGCCATTTATTTTTGGCATGCTTAAGTGAGTTTATTTTTACTTCAGCCTTACCTTCCTGATTTGGCCTCACTCAGACACATGCTAAAAAGAGCCTTTTTTTGGGAACACACACTGACAGAAGGGAGGAAGGGGGCCCAGGGAGATGCTTGGGGAAGCCTCTGGGAAATTTCATGCACACTGTGGCTCGTGTCTCCTTCCTCACTCCTAACTGGAAACTGTATGCTGATCTGGTGCTGGAACTGTGCTCCAATCAGCAGTGATGGAAAGAAAAAGAGTGGGACATGTGGTTCAGAAGGATTTGTTGCAAAAAGCACAAACGAGCTGGGGTAGGGCTGGGGGAGTTTTCACTCGTTGAGATCCGAAGCTCTCTGAAACGTGCCCTTTCCACGACAGTGCCCGACTCCCAGCTGCAAGCACTCGCATCTTTCTCCCTGAGGGCTTCTCTTGTACTAAAGCCACTCTGTCTGCCCACATGGTAGGTCAAAGTGCCAGGAAATTAACACCTCTCCCATCCCCAAAGCAAGAGGTTCTCAACCAATGTTTGCTGGAGAAGGGTATAGATACCCCAGCTCACTCACCACACAGGAGGTGCAGTTCTGAGGCTCATGTCTTTGCTGGATTGCTAGATTCCCCAGTAGGATTAAGCTGGAGTTGGCACTGGGGTAACTGACTTGAAAACCCACCCCTTCTGGGCTGCATATGCTGCTCTGTCTTGCCATCCTCCATCTACACCACCTATCAGTGTTTCTTGAGCCAAGCTACAAAATAGACTGCTTACACTCAGATCTTGTCTCAGGGTTGACTTTTAGGGAACATACACTAAGAAACCTAGCTCTTCCTGGCTGGAGGAGTTGGACACAGCCTGGTGTGAGTTTGGTTTTCCCTGGCATTGGAGAAGGTGCATGACCTGGCTCTGTACACTTCTTTGGAAGGTTCTGGGGTTGCCTACGGATGCTGGATCATCCTGAGCCCTTGTTAGTATCTCCGACCTGGGGACTTCATCTTTCAGTATCATATCTTTTTGCCTTTTTATACTGTTCATGGAGTTCTCAAGGAAAGAATACTGAAGTGGTTTGCCGTTGCCTTCTCCAGTGGGCTACATTTTGTCAAAACTCTACCGTGACCCATCCATCTTAGGTGGCCTTACATGGCATGGCTCATAGTTTTATTGAGTTAGAAAGGCTGTGATCCATGTGATCAGTTTGATTAGTTTTCTGTGACTGTGGAGAAGAGTGGAGAAATAACACCAGATAGAATGAAGAGACAGAGCCAATGAGAAAACAACGCCCAGTTGTGGATGTGACTGGTGATGGAAGTAAAGTCCAATGCTGTAAACAGCAATATTGCATAGGAAACTGGAATGTTAGGTCCATGAATTAAGGTAAGTTAGAAGTGGTCAAACAGGAGACGGCAAGAGTGAACATCGACGTTTTAGGAATCAGTGAACTAAAATGGAACTAGAATGTGCAAATTTAACTCAGATGACCCTTATATATACCATTGTAGGCAAGAATCCCTTAGGAGAAATGGAGTAGCCCTCATAATCAACAAGAGTCTGAAATGCAGTACTTGGATGCAATCTCAGAAACGACAGAATGATGTTTGTTTCCAAGGCAAACCATTCAATATCACAGTAATTCCAGTCTATGCCCCAACCACTAATGCCGAAGAATCTGAAGCTGAATGTTTCTATGAAGACCTACAAGATCTTCTAGAACTAACACCCAAAAAAGATGTCCTTTTTATAATAGGGGACTGGAATGCAAAAGTAGGAAGGCAAGAAACACCTGGAGTAATGGGCAAATTTGGCCTTCGAGGACAAAATGAAGCAGGGCGAAGGCTAATAGCGTTTTGCCAAGAGAATGCACTGGTCATAGCAAACATCCTCTTCCAACAACACAAGAGAAGACTCTACACATAGACATCACCAGATGGTCAATACCAAAATCAGATTGATTATATTCTTTGCAGCCAAAGAGGGAGAAGCTCTATAGAGTGAGCAAAAACAATTTCGGGAGCTGACTATGGCTCAGATCATGAACTCCTTATTGCTAAATTCAGACTTAAATTGAAGAAAGTAGGGAAAAACACAAGACCATTCAGGTATGACCTAAATCAAAACCTTTATGATTATATAGAGGAAGTGACAAATAGATTCAAGGGATTAGATCTGATAGGCAGAATGCCTGAAGAACTATAGACAGAGGTTTATGACATTGTACAGGAGGCAGTGATCAAGACCATCCCCAAGAAACAGAAATGCAAAAAGGCAAAATGGTTGTCTGAGGAGGCCTTACAAATAGCTGAGAAAAGAACAGAAATGAAAAGCAAAGGAGAAAAGGAAAGATATACTGATATGAATGCAGAGTTCCAAAGAATAGCAAGGAGAGAAAAGAAAACCTTCCTCGTGATCAATGCAAAGAGATAGTGGAAAACAATAGAATGGGAAAACTAGAGATCTCAAGAAAATTAGTAATAACAAAGGAATATTTCATGCAAAAATGGGCACAATAAAGGACAGAAAAGGTATGGACCTATGAAGATATTAAGAAGAGGTGGCAAGAATACACAGAAGAACTATACAAAAAAGATCATCACATATAATTACAATGGTGTGATCACTCACACTCATCTAGAGCCATCCTGGAATATGAAGTCAAGTGGGCCTTAGGAAGCATCACTACCAACAAAGATAGTAGAGGTGATGGATTCCAGTTGAGCTATTTCAAATCCTAAAAGATGGTGCTATGAAAGTGCTGCACTCAATATGCCAGCAAGTTTAGAAAACTCAGCAGTAGCCACAGGATTGGAAAAGGTCAGTTTTCATTCCAATCCCAAAGAAAGGCAATGCCAAAGAATGCTCAAACTACAGCACAATTGCACTCATTTCACATGGTAGCAAAGTAATACTCAAAATTCTCCAAGCCAGGCTTTAACAGTACATGAACAGTGAACTTCCAGATACTCAAGCTGGATTTAGAAAAGGCAGAGGAATCAGAGATCAAACTGCCGACATCTGTTGGATGATCAAAAAAGTAAGAGAGTTTCAGAAAAAAAAAATCTACTTCTGCTTTATTGACTATGCCAAAGCCTTTGACTGTGTAGATCACAGTAAACTGTGGAAAATTATTAAAGAGCTAGGAATACCAGACCACTTGACCTGCCTCCTGAGAAATCTGTATGCAGGTCAAGAAGCAACAGTTAGAACTGGTCATGGAACAACAGAATGGTTCCAAATAGAGAAAGGAGTACATCAAGGTTGTATATTGTCACCCTACTTATTTAACTTATATAAAGAGTACATCATGCAAAATGCCAGGCAGGATGAAACACAAGCTGGAATCAAAACTGCTGGGAGAAATATCAATAACCCCAAATATGCAGATGACACCACTCTAATGGCAGAAAGTAAAGAACTAAAGAGCCTCTTGATGAAAGTGAAAGAGGAGAGTGAAAAAGTTAGCTTAAAGCTCAACATTCAGAAAACTACGATCATGGCATCTGATCCAATCACTTTATGGCAAATAGATGGGGAAACAATGGAAACAGTGACAGACTTTATTTTCTTGGGCTCCAAAATCACTGCAGACAATGACTGCAGCCATGACATTAAAAGACGCTTGCTCCTTGGAAGAAAAGCTATGACCAACCTAGATAGCATATTAAAAAGCAGAGACATTACATTGCCAACAAAGGTCCATTTAGTCAAGCTATGGATTTTTCCAGTAGTCATGTATGAATGTGAAAGTTGACTATAAAGAAAGCTGACCGCAGACGAACTGATGTTTTTGAACTGTGGTGCTGGAGAAGACTCTTGAGAGTCCCTTGGACTGCAAGGAGATCAAACCAGTCCATCCTAAAGGAAATCAATCCTGAATATTCATTGGAAGGACTGATGTTGAAGCTGAAACTCCAGTACTTTGGCCACTTGATGTGAAGAACTGATTCACTGGAAAAGACCCTGATGCAGGGAAAGATTGAAGGCAGGAGGAGAAGGGGACGACAGAGGATGAGACTCACTGACTCAATAGACACGAATTTGAGCAGGCTCCAGGAGTTGGTGATGGACAGGGAAGCCAGGAGAGCTGTGGTCCATGAGGTTGCAAAGAGTCAGACATGAGTGAGCAATTGAACTGAACTGTTAGTATTTCCACCAAAATCATTTCTACCAAGTTAGTCCTGGGAAGGTCATCAAGAAGGCTTCCCAGGGACCAAAATATTCACAAAGAAACAGGAACAAGGATGCTTGGTCAAAGAAGGATCCAGCCTTGTCTCATCTGGGGGCAGCAGAGGAAGTTTGTCACACACTGTGGGACGGCAGGAAGGGGTCACCTGATACAATTTGTAGGAATCACTGGGCAATCACCTGTTTCCCTGATTAGAAAGTTACCCACCCAAGGGCTTCTCCTCTAGCATTGGCCCACTGTCTTGCAGACATGTGGTGGTGCAGGCCTCCCCACCTCTTTCACACACAGTTGTTTCTCAAACATACCCCCACACTGGTCATGGACTCCTCCCACTCAAATCTCCAGGTTCCTGAAAGATTAAGGGGTGGCCAGGAGAGAAACAGTCACCCCCCCCCCCCCAAGGGGCCAGGGATAGACGAGTCCTCAGTCTGAGCCTTGGGAAGATACCTTCATCTCTCTGGATCTCCTCTTTGAGGAGAGGGCAGGGAAGGAGCCCTTTCACTCTCATCTGTGATGGGTTCTTTCCACCACATTTTTTTTTGTTATTGAGCAGCTTCTATGCACCAAGCCCTCTTCTGGGTGCTCAGGATGCATACTATGAATAAGCCTGCTTATTAAAAAAAAAAAAACAAACAGTGCCCTTTTGCACAGGGTTTATATTCTAGCTCTTGCTGGGATGCAACTTCCCTGCCAGTGACAAAAAGATTTGGTCTCCCAGGTGTTCTGATAAGAGAACTGGCCCCATTCCTCTTGGCCGCCTTCCTCCACACCCCCAGGGTCAGGCCCAAGGTCCCAACCTAAATCTACTGTATTGAATTGACAGGCTGTCTCCACCACCTTGTAGCAGGTTAGTTCTACCTGTGACACAGTGGGAATGAGGTTCGGTTCTCAGGTGGAGGACCTAACCCCTTCAAGATACAGAAAGCTCAGGATGTGGAGGCAGATTCCCTCCTATAGGACACACCTTTCCACTTAAGACAAAATGCACGCTGCACCATGTGAGTTTCAATCAGAGTAGAGCGTCAGGCCCCGGTGTCTGCTACAGATCCTGGACAAGGGCAGAGAAAGGTCTTAAACTCCCTTCTACCTGCAGAGCCAGCTCTCACGCGGATCTCCCTGGTCATCTTGGGCACCGTCATCCCAGCCAGGATCTCCCATCAAGGATGCTCCCCACCTCTCCCTGTGCAGAGGCACTTGAAAGAAGGAGGCTCATTTCAGTATCACTCTGTCCAAAGCCTGATTAGGGGTGTCAGTGAGTGACCTCCCCTCACACACACACACACACCCAGCAGCAGTCCTCACACGATGGCACAGTGTCATGGGTCTGGGGAGAACAGTTTATGCGATTAGCTGCACTTGGGGATTATCTCTGCTCCATTAGTGTGGACAACTGGGCATTGACAACAGAAATGCATCACTCAAGTGCCAAGAGGAGAGCAAGGGTGGATCAAGCTGGTCTTCTCCACCTCCCAGCCTCTCTGTGCCAAGCCCTCATCTCCCAGCTGACCTCTCTCCAAGTAGAAGTGGGTGGTGAAGTACACGGAGCCCTGCTTAGGCATCAGGCAACCTGGTTTCTAGTCCCAACCCTGTTCCTAATCCGCTGTGTGATCTTGGGTGAATTCTCGCCTTCTCTGAGCCTCAGTTATTTCATTGGTCAAGAGACAGGATTTGGACTCGAGGGCAATAGGCACGGTTGTGAACATTCAGTGTGTGCTGTGAACTCAGGCTTGTGCTAAGCAGTTTCACGCAGCATCTTATTTGATCCTGTGCTGATTTTATTTTGTCCCCTGCTCTCTCTTCAATGCCCAGCACATGGTTGATGGCCAGTAAATATTGGTTTGTTTGAGAAGTGCTTCCAACTCCTCTATGAAGCCAGAATTATTTTAATCCCACTTTTCAGAGGGAGAAACTGATGGACAGCAAATGAAATGCAAATTGCTAAAGTCACTTCCTGTTCTGCTGCACTCAAATGATCTACTGACTACAGAGGTCAACCAGGGGCAGGGACTTGATCCAATAAACCTGGAGTCCCATGTGGGGTAAGTGCTCGGTAAACAAGAGGCTCGATGACAGACAGTGGGCATCATTTTCTATCGTCTTTCCCTGATAACTCTGCAGTACTAACAACATCTGTCACATAGTAGGTGCTCAATAAACATGCACTGAGTACATGAACGAATGAGTTTTCTTAATTCTCATAACAGCCCCATGAAAAAATAAGGAAACTGAGGTTCAGACAGGTGAAATGACTTGTCCATATTGATAAGCAGGGAGTCAGAGAGTCAAACAGTGATGGGGGGCCCAAATCTACCCGCCCAAACCCCCACATTCATATTCTTTGCTTTGAAATGCTTCCCACAACGGGACACGTGTACTGCCCCACTCTTGACTTTAGTCTGTCTATCTGACTTGCTTTGGCCAGTAGAGCAGGGGAGACGATACTGTGCCAGTTCCAAGCCAAGGCTTCAAGACACCGTCCAGTTCCTCTGGCTTTCTTGTGCATCTGCCACTGCCACTATGCCTGGGCTAGCCTTCTGTCCAGGAAATGAAAGAGAGACATGAGAGCAGAGCTGCTCTCGCCCAGCTTATCATTGCTGCTTTAGCCTCTGGCTGTGAGGGTGGCTTGTTACTCAGCAGCAGCTGACAGATACAGCAGGTCTGCTTCCATTTCAGGTAGGAAAAGTGACACATAAAGCTGTCCTAAGAACACACAGGAGGTGCAGGCAAGTCGAGGGTGGGTAGAAATGGAAGAGGAGGAGACATTTGAACCGAGGCTAGACGATGAGTAAGGTCTACCGCTCACTCGACAAACACCAAATGAGCGCACGCCATGGGCCAAGCACTGTTCTAGGCACTGGGATTTTTCAGATGAGAAGGGACAGGGAAGGGCATTCCAGGCAGAGGGAATGGTGTACACGAAGGTATGGTGGTCCTGGGAAAACCTGGCATGGCTGGGCATTGGGGGGACAAGGCTGCAAGGGCAGGCGGGCCAGGTGGATGAGGTGAATCTCATGCTGAGGTGACAGAGACCTCTTAAAGGGTGTTAAGTAGTGTGATGATGAGACCTGGCTCTAATTTTAGACAGAACCCTCTGGCAGCCATGAGAACTGCTGAGCAGAAGGCAGGAAGGCCAGCCAAGAGGAGAGACGCTGCAGCATTTCTGACTCAGAGTGATGATGGAGGGGGTGGATGATGGGCAGCTTTTGGATACAGACTGAAAGGGAGGGGCAGGATGGAGGAGCCAAGGATGAGGCCCTGGTCTCCAGCTTAGGCAACTGGGCTGGGGGGCTGTGGGGGAACGGGAGGCGGGTCAGTTCCAGGGATGGGGGTGAGGGGGAAGGAGACATGGCTGGGGTGAGCTGCTATTGCAGGAGGGGGCTGCGATGCCCTTCCTTGCAGCCTTGGGTCCTACCCCACCACTAGGTCATCTGTCCAATCCAACCAGGGGCAGCTTGGACTTTCTGTCTTCCCCCAGCCTCCAATCAAGAAGGTCCCTCAAATGGCCATGCTGTCCTGAGGACAGGCAGCTGTCTCCGTGCTGATATGGAGTGTTCATACAGCGCCTGTCTGGAGCAGGGCCTTTGGATGCAGGGGTGGGGACAGAGGGGTAGGCAACCACCGCACCGGAGCCCCAGTCCCTTCTGCCCACTCCCAGCTTGGAAACAATAGTGACCTGGACAGGGAGAGGCAATGAGAAAGCCAGAGAGGAGTGGAGGGAGGCGGGGACAGACAGACCTGCTGAGGCTGTCAAAGATGCGGAGCTGCTGTCCTCCCAGCTGTCCAGCTGGAGAGAGACAGAACTTGGGGCACAGAGAACCCTGGAGCCAGAGGGAGAGGAGAGAAGGGGAGGCAGGCGAGTGCAAGGAGGGGATGTGTAGAGGAGAGGGAGATGAGAGGAGGAGGGGAGGGAGCACTCTGATGAAAAGGCTGCGATTCTCAGTTCTGTTCTGCCAGCAGCTGAGATCTTGGTGCACCCTGAGAGGATGGAGGGTGGGGTGGGAGAGGCTTAGAAGGGTCTGGATGGAAGACACCACTAAGAAACCCTCTCTCGGGGGCGCCGGGGCCCCCAACCAGGATCTCGGAGCCCAAAGCACCTGGGAGCAAAGGCAGGGGCACCAGAGCAAGAGGACTTCTTTGACAATTTGAAACAAACTGGGCACAGTGTTCTAATACTAACAGCCTGTTATTAAAATCAAGTGCTATTTTACAAAATGCATTTGCCAGGGAATGGCTAATTACAGGCAAGGCACATTTCTGTGTGTTGGTACCGATTAATCCTGAGCAGTTTAAGCAGTCGAATTTTATACATATAATTATCACTCAAGACTCACAAAACAGCAACAAATGCTCCAGGGCTCTGCCCTTCAGGGACTGTGACTGAGGGCTGTCTTGGGGGTGTGGAGGGAGGTGGGCAGGGAGCTTCTTTGTGCTGAATCACACCTTGAGCCACCTCTTTCTATCCATCTCTTACTTCCCCCATGGGAAGGAACAAAGCCACCGATAAGGAGGGGAGGGGCCTCTTGGGCTGGGGAAGCTGGAAACAGCTTCCAGAAGGGCTGCTAGCAAAGTTCCACCCCTTCCAAGGCATGGTCCCACTGTGAGACGGTGCTCGATGTGGGGTTTGAGACAAGGCGAGTTTCACAGCCCAGGTTTTCCTGTGTGAGATGGGCGGCCTGGGGAGTGAGTCAGGGAGGGAAGCCACACCTCCAAGGCAGGAAGTAAGGGAGAGTCTTTATATGGGGTCCTAGGTGCTGCTCAGCCAATGGAGATGCAGGAAAATCACACAGCCTCCAGGGTGGATGGGTCCTCATGGCAAAGCAAGAGGTAGTAGGTGGTGGCTGCTGCCAGCTGCAAAGCATGCTGGGAGACCCTGGTGGGGAGAGTGGCAGGGAGCTAGGGCAGGCCTGCCCAGTGCAGGGAGAAATGAGGAAAAACTAGTCTGCAACCAAGGTCTGACTGCCCACTCTGGCAGGAAGGGTGCACCCAGGTACAAGGCAGGCTGAGTCTAGAGGGTGCCCACAAGCGTGGAGTCAGGGGGCATGTGGGCCATGGCCAAGGGAACATGGCACTCAGAGATGATATGATGGAGCTGGAAAGCTGACAGTCCAGCCTGTTTTGCTGGGAGAGAAGACCCAGGGCAGAGCCCACCACCCAAAGCACCTGCAACCTTGCTCCGAAACCCACGAGAAGCTGGAGAAGCGATGTGTGGGGAGAAGAGAGGGTGAAACGGAGTTTTCTGGCTAAAGCTACAAGTAACCCACTTCACTGCTGGTACTGGAGTGGAACTCAAGCAAGCAAGGTCAGCAAGGGGACTGTGTGAAGGTCATTGTCTACCCTCATGGGAATTCCTGGGGCCCTGGCCTTCATGCTTCAGAGCTCTGGGGGGCGGGGCCCTGGAATCCTGCGAGCACCACAGTTTGCAAACCATTGGCTCGGAAAGGCAGCAGCATCTCCATGTGAACCCAGAGTGTTTGAAGGAAAACGAGAGCAGAGGGCTTAGCTGCTTCCTGTTGGCTGGCTTCTCTGCTCTGCGTGATGGGCTAGGAGCTGGGCTGAGTCCCAGGGGTGGGGGTGCCACTGGATGAGTGCAAGGCGGGTGAGGGCCCAGGACTGGATTAATGAAGCTGCTGTCCCAGCGACGTCAGAGAGACCAAGAGCGTCAAAGTGCTTGAGGACGTAGCAAGTCTCCACAGGTGTGAGCTTTTACACGCCTGTTATCATTTTTGTACAGTGGCTCAGAGGCTCAAGGGACTGTTTGAAGGCCAGGGTGACAAATGTGATAATACCTAAGTGCCTGGCACCAGTAGGCGCTCAATATATGCTCAGTATTGGGGAATTTGAACCCCTCCTTTTCCTCCCTCTAAACGTCCATGGAGGACTCCAGTTCCGCCCCTTTGGACAGCTGCTTGATGGCATCACCACTGAACTCACCGGGAGTGGGTTTTACAAGCTCAGCCCCACTGCTCAGCAGAGGAAGTTAATTACACCTAGTCATTAAACCAAAGCACCCCCATTGCTTTTAGTGCTGAAGCAGCTTCAGGTGTTTTATCACCAAAAGCTCTTGTAAGTTGGCACATAACTAGACCTTCTTTTATCAGAGACCCTGTGAATAATAGTTCAGTCCACTGGGCACCTACTGTGTGCCAGTCCAGGACCAGGTGCTGGCGTGCATGGCCGTGAGAGCTAAGCTTGGTATCAGCCCTGGTTCCCCCATGAACACAGGATACTGGCTGGAGAGGCCAGGTGAGACATCCGGGGTCACAGGCCGTCAGTGACAAGAGGGTCAGCCACCTCCCTCTGCCCTGAACTGCATTCTGGACCCTACATCGTGCACACACACCTGCAGACCTCTTCTTCCTTCCATTGTGAAGTAGGTGGAGCTTGGCCTTGGTATTTCCCCTTCTTGCACCTTTTCCATCCTTCTTGGGGTCTGGCTCACCCAGGCAGGAGACCAAGGTTCTCCTGCTTCATTGCCTATTCCCATCCCAGCTAGCCTTTAGACAGTATCCTTTTCTTATGTCATGAAAAGCACTTTCTGTCCTTAAAGAAATTTGAGGAATCAGAGGGATGGTGGAGGAGTTATTCCCAGGGGCGAGGAGCCACAGAGCGTGGTTCAGGAGCCACACCCTGAACTCAGGCTGTGACAGAGCCTTGTGAACAAATACATCCTAAGAGTAGCAGATCCAGCTTGTCTTCATCCTGAACCTTCAGGCCTAAGCCCTGCTCCAGGAAATGGGACTCGGGGTTCAGTGGTTCCAGAAGCTCTAGACCCAGGAGAAATGGGTTCTTTCCTATCAGAAAGAACCAGCGTGGCATCACAGATAAAGCACTGCTCTCGGGGTGCAGAGAACTGGGGTCTAGTCCTGGTATTGCACTTACCTGGTTGTGTGACCTTAGGAAAAGTCACTTCCCTTCTCTGGACTTCAGTTCATTATCTATAAAATACAGGGCTGGCAGAGACGGACTTCAAAGAGTCCTCCAGTTCTGTAAATGTATGGACACTGAGGAGGGGAAAGTGGGTGGGATGAATTGGGAAGTTGGGATTGACGTGTATACACTACGATGTATAAAATAGATAACTAATGAGAACCCACTGCATAGCACGGGGAACTCTGTTTAGTGCTCTGTGGGCACCTACGTGGGAAGGAAATCCAAAAAGGAGCAGATATATGTATACCTGGACTTTCCAGTGGTAAAGAACCTGCCTGTCAATGCAGGAAATGTAACAGATGCAAGTTTGATCCCTGGGTTGGGAGATCTGGGGAAGGAAATGACAACCCACCCCAGTATTCTTGCCTGGAAAAGTCCATGAACAGAGGAGCCTGGCGGGCTACAGTCCACAGGGTCGCAAAGAGTCAGACACGACTGAAGCAGTTTAACACAGCACATATGTATACATAGAGCTGATTCACTTCATTGTACAGCCAAACTAACATGACATTGTAAAGCAACTATACTGCAATTGAAAAAAAAAAAAAAAGGATGTCCTGCCGTTCTGGCCACTGGACTCTGACTCTGTGACAAGGCAGTGGCCTCCACTCAACTCCACTGACCCTAGTGGGGCAGGCGGGTGACTGGGGACAGGGAGCTGAAGACAGGAGCAGTCCCCAGGCCACCGGTGCCCACCTGCCTGGAGCCGAGCTGCCTTGCCAGTCTCAGAAATCATGCAGTGCCTGCAGGCTGGCGCCACAAGGCAAATTACAGCCTCTCGAGGGTGCCTGTGACAAATGACGACTAAATGGTTTGCTTTCCGTATGCAAATGAAGCCGCCAATTTACATTCATTTGCACCTGATGGGTGTCTGAAATGGATGAATTTGATTTGTGCTTGATCTGTAAGTGTCTAATTTATTAATCAATAAAACGTCATGTACAGGCACAAGGATTCCCCAGCTCCAGCCAGCCTCCATATATATGTAAATAATGCAATCTCTCAATCTACTTGTTATGTAAATGTTAATATAAAACTGACAGAAATATGCATCTGCAGAACTTTATGAGCTGAGGGAACTGAGATTTACACCAGCTCCTGCCCACCTTCTGCCCCTTGACTCTTCCTCTTGCCACACCTTTCTCTCAATTTCCCCTTATGCCAGCTCACCCCTCTCACCTCCTCCAGGAAGTCCACCCATTCCTCTGGCCTTCCAACACAGTCAGACCTCTACCAGGGGCTGTCACTGTTACCTCATACACAATCTTGTCCTGGAACTCTGCCCCCGAGACCCCACCTTACATGATCTACCCACTCACATATCTCTACTCTCTCCATCTCTGTGTATTAAAATCTACCCTCTCAGGAATGCGCTAAAAGTTATCACCTTTTGCCAATGTGGACACTGAGCATGAGGGCAGGAACCTATTCTGGGAAGAGGAAGGGATCAAAAGTCCCAGTCTCCAAGATGCTCCTGGTTTAATTCCATCCTCTGTTTGCTGGGCGCTGCTCTGCGCACGGTTTGTGGAGCATCCTCTGCAAGGGGAGGGGTGGCTGCGTTGTCCTGCTGTCCAGCTGATGAAAACGATGCTTCTTCAGAGAGCTTACCTGCTAGACAGGCGCAAACTGGCAGGATTGATTCCAGGCAGCACCATCAAGAGTCAGCCTCAAAACCACATTATGGCCTTTTCCCAGTGAGCAGAAAAGGTCATTCCAAGCCGTGGAAGCCAAATTAAACTTCTTTTATGGTTTTCTTTGAAGGGGCTGCAAAACAAACCTTAGCAAGGCCGGAAAATTATACCTTTCTCCAGCCTGTCCCACCAGGAAGGCGTCATGCCTGGATCTCATGACCATCCATCTTTAGCACATCAGTTCTTCACACTGGCTGGAAGGTCTCTCTCCATTTATTCCCCCGCCCCCCCTCCCAACCCCCCCCCCATTACTGTGCT
>SJYC01122420.1:0-22602 GCA_006408675.1 Madoqua kirkii | reverse complement strand
TGCTTGATTCTCTCATGGAAGCCTGCGGTGCACAAGTCCTCGAGGGAGGCTGCTGGCCTCTGCCGATGCTGGTGACTCTTGGGAGAGCAGGTCTTGTGCCAGGAGGACGGCCACTGCAGCTGCTTCCTGCAGCTTTACAGCCCCTGCCAGATCCTGCTGGTGGGGCACAGAAACAGGAGTGATGACCCCTCTCTCCCAGCTTGGCTGTGCTTGGCTGCCACAGTCTCAGCGGTGTCAAGATTTTCACCAGAACTTTCACTGAAGCTGCTCCTTTGGCTTTCTGTCCTAACCCTTCTCTCCACAGGAGGTAAAAATCTCCTGCACCATTACCCTGCACAATTGGGAGGCGCTGGGTAAGGTGAGGAGACTGTGGCAGGGACAGAAGCTTCCCATTTCCTTCCTTTTCTCTGGCCCTTCAAAAACTCCTCCCACGATCAGCGCATGCAAACAGATGCCACAGGGGTCACCAGCCCACCAGTTCTGCATCCTGGGTTGGCTCCACCAGGACTGCTATGTATATATTAGATTTATGTATATGGTAGATTTAGGACCATCTTACCTGAGAATCCCAGAGTTCACTCAAAGGGATGACGCTGCCATAAAGAGCATCTAAATGAAGTGGAAGACATTACAGGGTAAGAAGGCAGCATCTATTGTGTCTGCCCAGTGACACAGACTTGCTGCTGATTTAGTTCACGGGAACTTCAGGGCTCCTTGAGCTTAATAATACTTTGGTGACAGCATATGAGGCACACGTGATAAATCAGATGCTATTCACACTTTAACTAAAGCTGTGACTTTCTAAAATAAATCACCACCAGCAGCGATTTGGGGGAAATTAAGCCACCCACTTCACTTGTCTGCTCACTCATCCGTCCTCCAACTTAGAATGGGTGCTTAAGCTCAGTCACCTAATTAGGTTAACAAGAGTTTTTAGCAAACTCAGCTTCTTATCACCTGTGGTAAGGATCATATTTGAGATTTTTACAACTCAAGTAGAAAACTTGAGGCTTGGCTTTATATTGTATTCAAGTCTATTTAGCGGACTGTAAATTTAGTCTTTTGGTAAGAAGGACGAAGGCAGTTTCTCTCCTGCTCTCACCCAGGCTGCTTTCTTTTGACCCCTGAAGTTAATTGTCTCTATAATTAACTGAGTTAATTGAGCTGGCTACCTTCCGGCCACTGAGATAACAAATAGGATAACATTTTGCAATATTTCTGAACTGAGGAAATACTGTTTTTTGATGTCCAAGAGCATATTATTTTTCTTTTAATAAGGAGAAGAGTTTAAGAGAAATGTATGCATGAGTGAGTAAGGGTGAACATATGTGTGTATGTGCGTGTCTGCACATCTGTGAAAGTGAGTGTGAAATTGTACGAGTGCATGTGTGTGTGAGTGCTCCTATGTGTGTGCATACTGGTGTGTGAATGTGTGTATACATGTAAAAATATGCATGTTTGCATGTGAATGTATGCATGACCTTGAGTGACTGAGAAAGAGAGCAAATAAATGCATAGAGAACTTTAAAAAAATCGAAGCGCTGTCTGGCCTTACCTGGATCAGTCAAGCCTGCTTTTGGAATCCTCCTAAACAAGGGCTTTATCTTATCTTTCAGTTCAGTTCAGTTCAGTCGCTCAGTTGTGTCTAACTCTTTGCGACCCCACGAATTAATTCATGGGGTCGCAAAGAGTCGGACATGACTGAGCAACTGAACTGAACTGAACTGACCTCTCTGCTAACATGTGACCCTAATGACCATTTTCTCCCAGAATCTCACCCCTTCCTGGGCTTGAACCTTTGACTACCCCCTCCCAGCTGCCTGTGAGAATCTCTCTCCCTGTCTGCCCTTGAACCCTGGTATTCTAGCACCCGACTGTGCAGGCTTCTCTCCTCACTGTCTGCACTCTTTGCGGGTGACCTGCCCCTGTTTCCAGGAGCCCCAGGTGGCTAGCCATCCACCTCCTATCCCAGCCCTAGGGCTCAGTTCAGTTTCTCTTGACTGACACCTCAGGCACCCTAAATCAACCTCAGTTCAGCTCAGTTGCTCAGTCGTGTCCAACTCTTTCCGACCCCATAGACTGCAGCATGCCAGGCTTCCCTGTCCATCACCAAGTCCTGGAGTCCACCCAAACCCATGTCCATTGAGTCGGTGATGCCATCCAACCATCTCATCCTTTGTCGTCCCCTTCTCCTCCTGCCTTCTATCTTTGCCAGCTTCAGGATCTTTTCAAATGAGTCAGCTCTTCACATCAGGTGGCCAAAGTATTGGAGTTTCAGCTTCAACATCAGTCCTTCCAATGAACACCCAGGACTGATCTCCTTTAGGATGGACTGGTTGGATCTCCTTGCAGTCCAAGGGACTCAAGAGCCTTCTCCAACACCACAGTTCAAAAGCATCAATTCTTTTGCGCTCAGCTTTCTTTATAGTCCAACACTCACATCCATAAATGACTACTGGAAAAACCATAGCCTTGACTAGATGGATCTTTGTTGGCAAAGTAATGTCTCTGCTTTTTAATATGCTGTCTAGGTTGGCCATAACTTTCCTGCCAAGGAGTCCAAACCAAATTCTCCCCTGCTTCAGCCCTGCTGTGTGTTCCCGACCTTGGTTACTCTCATCACTCTTTGGCTGGTTGCTCCAAACCCAATCCTTTCTGGGGGGGATGGAGAAAGGGAATATTTTTAAAAAGCTGTTTGTGGAGAGAATTCCCTGGTGGTTCAGTGATGAGGGCTTGCAGCTTTCAGTGTGGGGCCCCGGTCTGATCCCTGATTTGGGAACTGAGATCTCACAAGCCTTGCAGTGTGACCAAAAGAAAAAAAAAAAGTTGATTGTGGGACTATAAGATGCATATAGAAAAGTTTCATGTTATAAGTTCAGTGAATTTGCACAAAATAAACACACACATAGAAGTGTGAAAACACCACTCAGATCAAGAAACAGAACAGGCCCAGGCCCCCTAGAAGCCCGTCCCCTACATGGGTGACTATTGTCTGTATTTGTTTCACCGCAGAAACATCTGTTTCTGTAATTTATATCAACAGGCTCCTGCTGTCTGTGTTCTTTTATGTCTGGCTTTTTTCAAATGTTCAAGAGACTTTGTTCATGAGACTGTCGCAGAGTGCGCTGTGATTTTCGCCTTTCTTGCTTTACTGGGCAGTGTTCTTCAAGTCACATCTCCTCTCCTCTGCTGGGGAGCATCTGGGCTGCATCCCATTGGAGCCACTGTAGATATCCAGCGCTGCTGTGAACACCGGAGAACACACTTTGGGCAGCATATGTGTGCATTTCTGCCACCTATACAACTAGGAGAGAGTTTCCAGGTCCCAGACTCTGCACAGAGACAGCTGTAATCAGTCTTGCCCAGTGGTTTTCTAAGTGTCTGCCCTGACATCGCCTCCCTCCAGCAGCACAGGAGAATTTCAGTTGCCCTTGGAGCTGTGTTGACTCCTCCCTCCTTCTCCCTTGTCTCCAAGGGGCATTTACAGCTGTCTCATCTGTGTGCTGGGTTTTTGTTTTTGAGGGTGCTTCCCCTGGGCCCTGAGTCCTGCTGGCTCTATTTACACGATAGTCTTTTAATCCCTGCCATCCTCTCTGGTCTCACTGCCATCCCCTCTTCTGCCCTCGTTCTCTCCTGGCTGGGCTGTCACCTCCAGCCCCACTGTAGGAGCCTGAACTGCCCCTTCCCCCACTCCATCCTCCACCTCTCAGCAGGATGTCCCCCAGCATTGCCACTTTCTGCTCAAAAACCTTACAGTCCCCAGGTTCTACACTTGATCTTTGCCAAAAGGCCAAGAAGCAACAGTGCCCAGCACCTAAAGCGTGAAGGAACCTGGGAGCGCCTTGTGGGCAGATGCTGGGTCTCCTCACAGCTCCTGGAGCATCCCCGTGCTCAAGACACAGGAGATGCTCCACTTTTCATTCTGCCCCCACTGACCCTTCCAACCTCACCCCTGAAGTTCCCCTATCAACCCTGCACCAGAGACGGCTGCCCCCTGCACAGCCATGGAGTTACCCAAGGATTATTACTGCACACCCACCATGTGCCAGGTAGGTGCCCTTCCCTTGACCTGAAATTCTTTCCCCCTTTGGGGGCTTGTTTTAGGCAGACAGCACAGGCAGCAATCTAGTCCTACTTGGGGGTCATCAGTCCCAGGGGTGGTGGG
The DNA here is from genome assembly GCA_006408675.1 of Madoqua kirkii. Lineage (NCBI taxonomy): Eukaryota > Metazoa > Chordata > Mammalia > Artiodactyla > Bovidae > Madoqua > Madoqua kirkii. The sequence continues at coordinate 18,437 of SJYC01122420.1, read as the reverse complement.
AATGGACCTCCAGTTCATGGTAGCTCACCTTGCCCACTCAAGAGTGAACTAAAGCTGCCTTGTTCATGCCCAAGTGGGCTGGGAGGGGTGGGTGGGGCCATTTCCAGGGCAAGACACATTCATCCTAACATGACTAAATTGTAGTTTGTGCCCAGCTGCAGAAGGACAGAAGCTAACACACTTCCCAACCATCTAAGCCACCACAGGTACATGAAGCTACCCATATCCCATAAAAGGGCCATTTTTGGCTTTTCAAAGGTCAAAGAGAATCCCTGTTCTGCTCAGATGGTCTCCTAGCCAGCTGCACTCCTTCTTGTACCCAGTGGTCAGGAAATACAGACAGCTATGGGCAAATGCTGCCCAGCCTCCACCTCCAGGTAGCCACCAAGCGTGTAGTCTCACGTGAGGGTAACGTGCCCAGTGGTCACGGTCATCCTATGACAACCAGGTCCCCCAGTGTTATTTTTCACTTTTGTCTCACATTGCATATTTCATAAGAGAGTATCACATATTTAATCTCTTCATGTAATAGCACTATGAATTCATGTATTAGCCTGAAGAATTGATGCTTTCAAATTATGGCGCTGGAGAAGACTCTTGGAGTCCCTTGAACTGCAAGGAGATCAAAGCAGTCAATCCTAAAGGAAATCAACCCTAAATATTCATTGGAAGGCCTGATGATGAAATGGGAACTCCAATACTTTGGCCATCTGATGTGTAGGGTTGACTCATTGGAAAAGACCTTGGATGATGGGAAAGACTGAAGGGAAAAAGAGAAAGGGGCAGCAGAGGAACAACTGGCTAGATAGCATCACCGACTCAGTGGACAGGAACTTGAGCAAACTCCGGGAGACAGTAGAGGAAAGTGTGCTACAGTCTATGAGGTCGCAAAGAGTTGGACGTGACTTAGCGATTGAACAACAACAAAACAAAAACAATAGCCTTGGGATACTGTTACTCTCACTTCCTGGATGAAGAAACAGGCACAGAGATGTGAAGTCACCCGCCCCAAAGCACTCAGCTAGGAAGTGGCACCAAGATTAAACCCAAGTTGTCAGACACAAAATCCAGCCCACCCCCAGCACCTCTGCCCTGCCTACAGAAACCCTGATCTCGTCCCAGAGGCCTCATCACTTATCCCCTACAAAGCAGTTCCAGATTTCCCAGTCAGAATTAACTCATCTCTCCTCTGTGCACTTTATCTGAACTTTTATTATAGTAATTATAGCAGCCTGACTTTTATGATAATCATTATTTACGTGTCTGCCTCCCCAACTGGGGCTGGGAGCTCATTAAGGGCGGAACCCTGTCAATTTTGTACCTTGAGCCCAGCAGGTGGGTACTGAGCACAGCACAAGAATAACATCAGCAAGACAGTTATGAAGGCCTCCAGCCTTCAGGCTTAATCAAGTCCTCAGCTTAATTCACCTGGACTGCAGGTCAAGTACAGAAAGGTGACTGGTTGCCTATGGTTGTAAAAATGCAACAGAACTCTTAAAGGTCTTAGTGGCAGGGTCTTAGGCTCCGACCGAGGAGGATGTTTCTCAGGGCTTTTTAGAATGTCTTAGTGACCATTCTCTTGGTTCACTCATGGGTCTGTATTCTGCTTTGCTCTCTCTCCTCCTTCCTCTTTCTCCCTTTCTCTGTCTCCTTGTCTTTTCTTTCTCTTTCCCTTAACTGGACAAAAAACAGAATCAAAATATATATTCTGTTGCTTGTTGTACCAACTGAATCTTTTTCTCTTCTCTGCTCTAAAAAAGTATCTGAGTGGGCAGTTTCTACTTTACTGCTCTCTTGCTCATCACACACACACAAGATTTCTTTTAAGGGATGCTCAAGTCATCTCCTCTGTCAATTACTGACAACTGACAGGGGGGAAAAAGCACCCTGTCCATCACCCCAGCCAAACTAAGGTACAGCTTCCTAGATGGCATCAGGTCATCCAGCCAGCACCAAATGCCCCAGGAACAGAGGACAGAACATCCCTTCTTTGAACAAAAAATAAAAGATCGATGCATGCCCAATGTCCTGATGAAGGAGCCAAGCACTGCACCTATGGAAAGTGAAAGTGAAAGAAAGTGAAAGTCGCTCAGTCGTGTCCAGCTCTTTGCGACCCCATGGACTATACAGTCCATGGAATTCTCTAGGCTAGAATACTTGGGTGGGTAGCCTTTCTCATCTCCAAGGGATCTTCCCAACCCAGGATTTGAACTAGGTCTCCTGCATTGCAGGCGGATTCTTTACCAGCTGAGCCACAAGGGAAGCCCCTATAGGAAGGGGAGTTGCTAAATCATAAGAAGCATGTTGTGGAGGACAGGGGATTTGGAAGCCAAGTGTGTAGACCTCAGCAGAGCCTGAACTGAGGAAAAAGTGAGAAGGCAAGGAAGATGCAGAATCGAACAGCACCAATGTGCTAATGTTATGGCGCTAATATGATGAACAGTCACATTCACTGAGCACGTAGACTCCATCAGGCACTATTTTAACCCTTTCCCAAGCACTGGCTCATTTAATTCTTACATCATAAGTAGGCTTATAACCATTATCCCCATTTTCCAGATGAGAAAACTGAGGCACACAGGGACGAAGGAGCTTGCCTGTGGTCACACAGCTCGTAAACGGCACAGGCCAGGTAGTCGGAGCTGCAGAGTCTGAACCACTTTCTAAACATTCAAGGGGATTGGGAGCCCCAAGGCCCAGTATTAGCTTTGTCACCTTGTCGTGTGGACCCTGGATAAGGCACAGCGAGATGGGCAGGCTTTGAAACCAACTGTGCAGCTTCCCTGTGCTTCAGTTTCCCCTCCTGGAAGTGAGCTTCATAGTAATAGATACTTCATAAGGACGTTCTGAGAATTTATTGAGAAGCTGCATGTAAAGAGCTTAGGGCATTGCCTGGCACAGAATAAGAGGCTGATATGCACTGGGAATTGCTATTAATAGCGTCTGAAGTCATTCTCTGCCTCCCTTATCTGGTCACCCTCCTTGGGACCCTGGACACAGGCTATGGGCCACTTTGCTGGGAGGGAGAGGAAGGGGCAGTGGGCTGTAAGACAAGACCAGACCAAGAAGGATGCCACTTCCTGAGCACTGCCAAGTGCCAGGCGCCCTGCCTCTGCTCCTAAAACCCCTGGGCAAGAGGCCACTGCTCCATCTCACAGATGAGGTGCCAGAGGCCCAGCATGATGAAGCCACTTGCCCAAGGCCCACGATGGAGAATGGCAGGGCTGGAATTTGGACTGAGGTCTGTCTGGCTCCAGTATTCCCAGATGGCACTAGTGATAAAGAACCTGCCTGGCAATGCAGGAGGCATAAGAGATGAGAGTTCAATTCCTGGCGTGGGAAGATTCCCTGGAGAAGGAAATGGCAACCCACTCCAGTATCCTTGCCTGGACAGAGGAACCTGACAGGCTATAGTCTATAGGGTCGCAAAGATCAGGACACGACTGAAGAGACTTAGCACCTATGTCTGACTCCAAAGCCCAGGCGTCAGATCACCTCCCTGGGGCAGCCAAGGGTCAGGCCTCAGGTCTCTGTCACTCCAGAAAGCAGAAAGGGGCCAAAGGGAGAGGGGCCTTGGTGCCACCGTGCTGTGTGATCATAAAAAAATCCTCTCGATATTACTGCGTCTCAGCCACCCTGCCTGTCAGATGCGATAGTGGCAGGGAGTGCCCTTTGGCGGGCATCGGAGCATTTACAACAAGGCTGCCTGATTAGTGTCATTATCAGGATGATTACGATGGCTCACCCCGAGTAAGCAGATGGACAGCTGGGTCCTGGATGCTCGGGAGAGCTTAGGGCAGCCAGAAAGCCAGGCTGTGACCTGAACCAAAGCTCCAATGAGGAGGGAGGGGCAGGGCTTGGACCATCCCTGCTACTGCCTTGGTGTCCCAGGGATGGACAGGAACTGCTTGGGGTTGGGAGACATCCCCGCTCCAGCCACTGAGACACCAGCTCTGACGGGAATCCACTAACCACCTGGATCTGTCCTCCTCAATTCGGTCACCCCACTAGCAAGTGGCAGGACTGGGAGCCAGCACCCCACCCCAACTTGCCTGCAGCTCCACTCCCAGTCCTGCAACCAAGCAGTGGTGGTGGTGCAGGGGGGAGGGGGGACAGGAAGGTGCGAAGGGCCTGGCTTTGCTGATTATACATCAAGGCTCTCATTATACCCGTCTCATCGCTCTGCTCAGGATTTCCAGCGAATGCAGAGAAACTGCGTCTGTTGATGCTTCGTCTGATGTGCACAACGCAGAGGGAAAATAATTCGATTAGGGAAAGGGGACCAGAAAGACAAGGAGAGGGAGGGTGGCCTGATTTTGCAGCTGGCTCAGCGATGTACAGGCAGATGGTCTGACCTGAGTTGGGATGTTAGAAAGACTCTGCCCAGGCCCAGAATCGGGGAGTCAGGTGAGAGATGAAAATAAAAGAGGCTGAGGTCAGGTGCCAGCTGCGTGTGACCAGTCACCAGACAACTCTTCAGGCAGACAACTCTTCAGGCAGAAGCAGCACAGAAAAGAGACGTGAAAGGATCACAAGGAGAGGGGAGAAGGATGAAAAATAGTCTAGAAGGCAGGCAGAACCTAGGAGAGCTCTCACACTGAGGGGAGAGACAGTCCTACCCTCAGGGAGATGTAGTTTGTAACAGAAGAAATAACCTCTACTTGCATAAAACTTCTGGTGTGAAAAAAGTTTAAAGTCTTGCCTTTCCCAAAGTGTTGCTCAGGGAATTTACATAGGTATTAACAACACCCCGAGGTCAGCAGGATATGACTCTCGGTGTATTCAGAACTAAATAGAATAATGAGATTGGTACCTGGGTTTTTTCCTCAGCTTCACTGAATTATGCAAATGAAGAGAACCAGAGTAATGAAACTGAAGGGTGTGTGTCTATGTTTAGATAAAGGGAGGCACAGGGAACATGAAGAGGAGCCTGTTCTCAGCTGGGAGCAGCTAGGAGGTTGGTAATAGCCGGGGAAACCCAGGCTTGTCCAGCAGAGCAAGAGGAGGGCTGGCCTGGAGCTCTGTGCACGATGCAGCCTCCACAACGGAACCGGAAGCCCATCTTCTCAGAGGGCAGGTGCCTGAATGGAGGACAGATCGAGGGCAGCTAAGAAGCCAGAAACTCAGGTCTGGTGGAGATGCTGAGGCCTTGAATCCATCTCCTGTCCCCAGGCAAAGAAAAAACCCCAGAGGATAATCACACCAATAATTACCACTATTAGCATAAAGCACCATTTCTTGAGTACTTAACCTATATCCGGCACCATTTTCGTGACCTTCCCTGTATAAGCTTTCTTAAACAACATTACAAGGTAGGCTATTATCCCTGTTCTTCAGGTGAGGAAACTGGGGCACAGAGAATATAAGTTAGTACCAAAAGTTTAGCAGCTAGAACATGGCACAGCTGGAATTTGGACCCAGGGGGTCTACAATGTGGCTATCCATTTTTTGCTTGATGCTTCCAGGGACTAGGAGCTAAGTACCTGGAAGACTGCTTTTGTTAGGGTGCCTTCTGTGAATAACCTGAAGCAGAGATCAGAGGCTTATCACCCCAGACATAGAAGGTCCAATAGGACAGTGACTAAGCTCCAAGAGTGCCTGGTACACGTCCTCAGGAGGAGTCGTGAAGCGAATCGCCTCCAGTAGAGACATCCTCCAGGGCTACATCCCATCACTCCTGGGCCACAACCAGGGCACAGCCACAGGTTCCGGCAGAGCCCCACACTCAGTGTGGCCAGAAAGAGCTCCAGGAGTGGACACCCCAACAAGGAAGTTCCCAAGGAGCAAGCACCATGGGAACCACAAGACTGAGCTGAAAGCAAGGCCCATCTCAAGTGCCCCCTCCTCCAGGAAGCATCCCTGATGGCTCCCGCTGCACCCCTCCTTTAGACTCCCCCTGTCTTCACCTCTCCCCAGAGGTGGTTCTGAGCCACGCCTGATGGGATTGGTTCCTGTCTGTGTGGGGGACCCCACTTTCCCATTGACCCACAAGCTCCAAAGCAGAGGGTAGAGACTTGGCAATCATGTGCCACCCAGGCCCTCAGTGCCTTGGCATAGAGTTAGGAACAGGGGGCCCCCCTTGGTGTTAAAGATGGATGGCTGGGACTTTGCTGGTGGTCTAGTGGCTGACTCGGAGCTCCCAATGCAGGGGGCTCACGTTCTATCTTTAGTCAGGGAGTAGATTCCACATGCTGCAACTAAGGTTCCCAGGTGCCTCAGTGAAGACTGGCGATCCCGTATGTCACAGCTAAGACCCGGCATCGCCAAATAAATCAATAAAAATAAAAAAGATGGACAGCCATCGAGGTCACGGGGAGCAGCTGGGGTACATCACCTGTCCCAACTCCTTCAGTGCTCCAGCTGCAAATATGAGACCCTAGGACCTCCCAGAACCTGATGGGGCCCTGGATGGCCCAGGGAGCCCCCTCTCTTGTGCCTCGTCATCTCCCCTGTGGGTTCAACTTCACTGTGCCTCAGGCTTAAGGATCAGAAAGAGAGGGATGCCCTGGAGCCTCCTCCCACCACCTGTCTCTTTGGGTGCTAAGGGGAGGAGGTGCCTCTCGGCTTCCCTCTTTGCTGTTTTGAGAAAGGGTTGCAGGAGAAACAATTACTTGAGTCCTGGGCATTCAGGGCTCTCCAGAGGGGCCAAAAGTGAGGGGCTGCCCCACGGAAATAAGGGAAAGGGCTGGGGCTCAGTGGGGTGATGGGAAGCCACAGGTCCAAGGACACCCCAGCATCCAGGCCTCTGCTCGGTACTGCACTCTCCCCTCTGCAGGGCCCCCAGCTGCCCACCACCCTCACCTTCCCTGCTGACAGCTCATTCTAGAGAAGGCGGCCCCAACCACCAACCACCGCTCCAGATTCCTGCACCCCAAACCCAGTGTGAATTACCATAAACACAATGGGCCCAATTAGAGATTGGCTGGTTTAAGGGAAACATTCCACCCACGGCCCTCTCTCCCTCCCTTCCAGCGCCAGGCAAATTGGCCACTGTACTCTCCTCCCTGCTCACAGCCTCTCCTAAGCACACCCAGTCACCACAAACCCAATCACCTCTTCCCCAAATCACAGCTCTCTACCAACACCTCCCAAGACACTTCCCACTCCATCCCCAATCACCACCGTCCACATTCATCCTCTCAATCCAGGGTGGCTCCTCACGACAGCCCCATGTCCATCCTGGCCCCCTATTCTGTGACACCATTCTTCACCAGGCCCAGGACAGGGGTCCGCAGGGCAGGGAGTGGGGTCCGTCGTGTAAGCACACTATCAGATCCTGTCTTTTTGTGTTTGTCATAATTGTTTGTGTATTTTTTTTAAAGAAACATTGCATTGAAAGATTCTTCAACTCAACTGCCTGTAGCATCCACTTAAATTTTGCAGCCAAGCTGGGCACTTCGCCCTGTTCCTGCCCGACACATATTCCCTGTGGTTGGGGGGAGTCTGGGACCCTCTCCAGTCTCCTCCATCTCCAATGACACAGGGCAGCTGACAGCCTGATACTCCCCCTCCCTTCTCCCCCTCCCCAGCCTCAAGTCCATCACCCTTTCTGTAGAATGAGACACCTTCCGCTCCATCTTTCCCTCCATCCTCCCCCATCCCAGGGCCATGCCAGAGGAACAGAGGGCGGAGGCTGGAAGCACTGGATAGCACAGGTATCTCACACCTTCTGCAACAGAGCTGAGGCTGCCTTTCCTTTTGGGGGGGTCACTGACCACCCCTCATCCTGTCCACACTGCCCCAGAGGTAGAACTTCCCCAACTTCAAACATTTCGATGTTTCTTCCCTGACCACTACTGACAAGGGTTCAGTAGAAACCAACACTAACAGTTTGGTGCCCAGAGGAATAAATAAAGCCAAGGAGTTCCACCGATGGAGGCGGCAGCCCCTCTGGGCAGCCCTGAGCGGCTTCCAGTTCCATTCATTCATTTATTCAATCAGCACATCGTGGGCACACCCATTACGTGGCAGGTGCAATTTGAGGAGCCGCAGATACAGCAGGGAACAAAACAGACTCGCTGCACTCAGAGCTTCCCTTCTGGGTCCCAGGGGGAGGCACAACCTCACCTGCACAGACGCCCCACTCACAGACCACACCTGTCTGCACCAGCACTGGATTCAGGGCCCCATGATGCTGAGTGGCCTAGGAAGATCCACTGGAGTGTCTGTGTCTTGAGCAAAGAGTGAGGACAGCTCTAAGCCCTACGTAGGGCAGAAAAGCGACAAGGGTAGGAAGCTGGTGTCTCAGGTTTTGATTGTGGCACCTGCCTTACTCACTGTGGGTACAGCAATTCCTGACTCAGTTTCACCACCTGCAACCAGGACAGACTAATCCTCACTCCTCCTCTCCCATCCCCATCACCTCTCTGGGATGCTGTGAGATACCAGGAGAGGAAAGGTGCTGTGATGTTTGAAATCTTGCAAATCTCCCCCAGTGCAAAAAGAGTGCTAGATCCAGAGTCAGGGTCACGTTGCTGGTGTGGCCACAGACCATGTGTACATGCGAAGTTGCTTTGTGACTCCGTGGACTGCAGCCCACCAGTCTCCTCTGTCCATGGGGATTCTCCAGGCAAGAACACTGGAGTAGGTTGCCATACCCTCCTCCAGGAGATGTTCCTGATCCAGGGATCGAACCTGCACCTCTTATGTCTACCTGTAGTGGCAAGCGGGTTCTTTACCACTATCACACCACCTGAGAGGCCTGGGCACAGACCATGGAGCACTGGCAAATGAGTGAACGGATGCTGAATTTGACTTGGTTCAATACCAGCTCCAGCCCACCAAGTCCCAGGAACTTGGGAAAGGCTGTATGCCTCAGCTTTCTCATAGAGTGCGTGGGGAAAACACTACCCCCATGCCTGATAGTGTTACTACAAATAAAATATCCAGAATAGTCCCTGGCACTTAGCAAGTGCTGCGGACATGTGGACCATCAGGAGCTTGCTGGGTGACCTTGGGCCAGCCTGTGCCTCTTTGGGTTGCAGGTATTCCATCTGGTGAATGAACAGGTTGGACCTAAGCTCCCCCCTGGACTCCAAACTTTGGTAAAGCATCTTCCTGGTCTGGATCGCCAGTCCTAGACCCTTAGTTGGGATCTTCCCACTCCCCATCTCTGATGACACAGAGGCCTGGAGCATCTCTAGGTGCCGTGGCCAGGGAAGAGGATACAGCCAGAGCAGGTGCGGATGCTGCGGTTGTCTTTGTGGATCTGTTGTGACTGGCAGCACGGGGAAAGAAGATGTCGCCCAAGGGGCGCCCAGCTGCCTCTGCTGAGATATTGCTGAGAGCAGAAAACGTAATGGTATTTTCATTATGAAAGGGAAGCTTGGAGTGGGGCTAGCCTTCTGCAAAGACATGTGTTTCTTTCCTCCCTCCCTGGAGGGCAGCTCAGCCCAGTGGTGGAGATGGCCCACAGGGCTGGGGACCCAGAGACAACTGGACCTGCAGAGGCCCAAGGGGCATAGTAGGGGCCTGTGGCACCCAGAGAGGCAAAGCTCTCCTTGATGGAAGAGGGCAGCCAGCAAATGAAGTCCTTCTCCAGCTTCTTCTTGGGGCTGGAAGGAGCCTGCCTGGAGGGTGCAGGAGGCCCCTGGGAAAAAGGGAAAGAGATTTCTCCCCAGGAAAGGAGGGTGGGTACCTTAGAGCCTTGTACCCAAGATGTGTCCTGGAGGCTCACTTCACCCCCTCGTCTTGCAGCAGCAGGGCTGTGAGTACCCAGAGCCAGTAGACACAGGGTACATGTGCCCTAATCCTGCCATGGACACCCCGCTGGAAGAGGCATCATCGTGTCCCGACCCTTGCCTGGGTGACCCGCAGCAAGTTTCAAGCTTCCTGCGATGAGTGGCCATTTTAACCTGGGGTGTTTCTGCCTGGCCTGGACTCTCCCCATTAATGCTGCCGCACCCCCAGTAACCTGCCCGCTCAAACTGTGCCAGATGGCACCTGTCTGCACATATGTATGTGTCTGGCGTGCATGCGTGCTAAGTCACTTTGGTCTGTCTGACTTTTTGCGACCTTTTGGATTGTAACCTGCCAGACCATGCAGCCTGTGGAGTCGCAAAGAGTCGGACACAACTGAGTGACTGAACTGAACTGAAATGAGGCTGTTCTATGGGAATGAGGCTCTTCCGTGGGACTCTCCAGATAAGAATACTGAAGTGGGTTGCTGTGCCCTCCTCCAGGGGATCTTCCCAACCTAGGCATCAAAGCTGCATCTCCTGAAACTCTTGCATTGCAGGCAGCTTCTTAACAACTGAGCCACAGGGGAAGCACATGTGTCTGGCACACCTGTCTGTTCATTCATTTAACCTCATGTTCCCCCAAAGGACCTGTCTGTGCCAGGCCTAGCCCCCAAGGAACATGTAACTGAGCTCCGAGGCAGAACATGTCCCCTGGGGACAGCTGGGGACTCCCGAGGTCTTTGTTCACCATAACCCCCATTTTCACTGAGGTGTCAAGAAGGGATAGGGTCCCTGAGATCCAGGATGGACTGTGGTGGGGGTGAGGCAGTGACAGAGGCAGACACCACAGTGCTGAGGGCTTAGGGGTGCCCTCGGGAGCCTTCTCTGCCCAACCAGAGAGTGAAGATGACAGAGAGAAAGCTCAGGGTTGCAGTGGGTGGGCAGCAGAGCCCAGGGAGACACTGAGTTCACTGACAAATCCCCGGCACACTGACCACAGGTGTCGGTGACAGGTCTCACATGCAGAGGATGCTGGAAAACATGGCTCAGCTGGACAGGGGCCACGGCCAGGGCAGCCACAGCCCCCCAGGCCTGTAGCACCACCTCTCCCATAGACACACATCTGACAGTGGACTTCCGGCCCATTGAGAGACGCTCATCATGTTACTCAAACATGCACGCCCATCAGACACCATAGTAGCACGCGTTGTCACACAGGCACCCAGAAGATCACCTCTGCCTGTGCATGGAAGACACACGTGTATCTACAGAGACACAGACAGCTGAGGATGTCCGTGTGCCCAGACACACACACACACACACACACACACACACACACACAAGGCAGTGCCCCACGAGGCACACACCACCTGCCTCTGTCCTCCCGGCCAGCTGCAGGGACCTCGCCACACACAAACTTGGTCAAACACCCATATGCACACATGTACACACACACACACACACACACACACACACACACTCCATGGCCACGTGGGCTTGCTGCAAGGCCTGCTCCCATCATTTCTGACAGGAGGAGCGAGAACATGGTGGCCGGAGGAAGGCCACATACTCCACCTTGAGCCTCCTAGGCCCCTGAGTGATTGCCTTTTCCAGGGTTGCTGGCTGTGAGTTTTCCAATTAGGAAACCTGAGCCCTGAGAGGCTCAGGGGCAGCGAGGGGTATTAAGGATGCAGCTCAGGCAGTGCTGGTGGGAGGAGGAAGGAACCGGGGCAGGCAGGCGGATGGCTGGGCGGGGGGCGCTGCAGCACAGCCCAGCAGCCCCAGAGAGGCCTTCAGAGGCTCTGCCCACAGGTGCAGGGAGCGGAGGCCCTGCGCCCACGCACCCAGCCTCAGCCAGCAGCTTCCTCATCTCTGCCCAGGACATCTGCAACCCCTGGCCTCTGAGCCTGGCTGAGCGCAGAGAAGATGCTCAAATAACCCTCTGCCTCCTTGGCTCTGTATATCCAGCCCGGCCTCCAGCTGTGACCACACCTTGCCTCTTCCCAGAGGCAATACTCACCTTGGTCCTCCTGGCTCTCCTAGCTCCAGCCAGAACGCAAGTTCCTCAGGCATTTGCCTTGAGCCTGCACCCAGAGGGCTGGGCACCCCCAGCCACCCTCTCCTCCTAGGAGGAGTCCTCCACGTCTCTGGATGCAGCAGAAGCTCTGAGTCCCCAAAGCAACCCATCTACATTTTCCCCAAGATATCTAACACCAAAGCACTCCATAGACAAAAGCAGGGTTCCAAGGCGAACAGGGGCTACGGATCAGAGTGCTAATTCCCGCTCCCTCATCCTGCCACCCACATGACTTCTCTGCAAAATGGGCCACAAACCATTTCCAGAATAAGGGATTGGGCCCGATGACTTCAGGAGCCCCTGCCAGCCCCCAAAGCTGGGGTACTCTCAACTGACCTTGAACAATGAAACTTCGACATCGTCAGGCACACTGATGGACGTCTCCCTGGCTTACTTGGTCCCTCCTTGGCACGAAGTCCAGAGAAGGTTCATCCCTCTCCTTCTGGCTTCTCTGTTTCTACCCGTCCCATCGAGCCTTTAGAAGGGCGCCTGGGGCGCCTGCTTATGACACCTATGTGTGCATGTATGTACCTTTCTCATTGCCACCAGAGACGGTGAGCTAGGCTTTTGACAGCTGAGTCATATTCTTGGCTTCCTTCAGCTCTGGTCCACGCACACCCAGGTGTCTTGCACATCTGTATCCTGCCTACTCCCACCTGTGACTCCCCTCCTCCTGGTCTGCTGTCCCCTCTCCCCTCCACCCTCCACGCACCTAGGGAAACCAGCTGTGGGAAAACAAGACTGATTTTCACCGTGTTTATAAATCTCTTAAGCTTTGCACGGTGCTTTTTCTTTCTTTCTTTTTTTTTTTTTTACAGCTCAAAGCCTAGCTGGAATGTTGCTGTTTTCACAGAGAAAAATCAAAGGAAGGGATTATAATTATGGGTCAAGTCCTGAGCGGGAAGCAGCTGCGGGCACTGGGAGCTCCCCTTGCTCGGGCATCTTTTGTATCAGCAAAGAGGCAGGCATCCTAGAGGCGGGCTGAAAGGGACGTGACCAGGGTTTTTGCCTCTTCCCATTTTCTCCCATTTCTTGCCCTCATCAAATGCCGGGCTCTTGTCGTCTCCTGAATTGTTCTCAATGAAGCAAATGCCTACAGACAGGTGTGAAATGCCCAGCTCATCAGCCACAGAGGACCCTGGGCCTGGCCCATTCACCATGTCCTAGCCCCAGTGGCCCCCAACTTCCTTACGGGACAGGCATGGACCATCCCCACCATCCACCACTATCCCCACCCACCACCACCATCCCTACCCCAGGATTCTGGGCTATCCAGAGACTCTCACAGTGGGGCACCATTCATCAGTCCTACTCAAGTCTCAGAAGTGCTTTTCCAACCTGGCCAGCTGGGAGAAGGAAAGAGAAAAGGAAGAGAGAGAGAGAGAAGGAATAGCAGCCCTCGCTTTGAGCTCAAACTCTCCTTCCTTCCTCACAAGCGCAGCAACCTGCCTGACCCACAAAGGCTCCAGAGTCTCATCTGCCTCCACTAACGCCAGACTTGAAAGTCCCACCTGAGGCTCATGTTTTCAAATCTCTCTCTCTCTTTTTTTTTTTTTTAACACAAACTTTCAGCATCAACTTGAAGTTGCCGTTAAAAACCCCAGGCCTGGCGGTCCTGCAGTTGAACTTTCCACCTGGATTTGAGTAAACAGCCATGAATAATCCAGTGTTTCCTGCAGGGCCACATACTCTGCCCAGGCCCCTGTCCCTCCCCAACCAAGGGTCTGGGAGCCCAGACCTCCCTGTCTCAAACCGCTGACTCAGAACATGTGAGCTGGAGAGTACCGAAGTCACTGGCTCCAAAGCCCTGCTGTGATGGAGGAGAAGAACAAAGACATCCACGCTCAAAGGAGGCTGAGCAACAACCACCTGCCTTCCCTGCTCTTCACAAAAGAGCCCTGCAGCTCCAGGGATGCCCAGCGCCCTAGTTCCTACAGAACCAAGGGTAACCTGCATGTTTACGGTCCTGGCCAGAGACAGCAAGTCCCTGCTCAGTACTGGCCCCATGGCTGACCTCAAGCAAAGAGTTTTCTTTCCTTTGACCCTAAACCCACGTCTTTCTAAGGAGGAGGATAGAGCAAGTGGGTGGCAGTGCCCTTTGCAGCTTAGGACACATTAACAGAACAAGTGCTGCCCCACAGGAGGGTGGTTGGGAAATTGAAACCCAGCTCTCCCAGCTAGGGAGCGGATGAGCCAGGATCAGTCAGTCCCCTCTTCACTGAGCCAGGGTTTCTGCACTGAAATCAGGGGTAAGGAGAGCCCACCTGATGGAACTGTGGCATCCAGTGAGCTGGTTCATGCAAAATGCTCAGCACAGAGCGAGGTACACAGTGGGTGCTTAGCACATGGTATTATTATTTTCTTCTCTTGGAAAACTAATCAGATAACAAGGCACCCAGTCCTCTAATTCTGGAGAACAGTGCATGATGGAGCCCTGGAGGTGTGGGAACAGGGATGAAGGCGAGGTCACTGGGCAGCATGGGATACCGGAGGGCTGTGGCCCCTGCAAGACCACTCACTCATTCCTGCTGCAGAGCCAGACTCCCTGGCTGCTACAGTGTGCTGTGGTCAACAAGGAGGAGAGCAGGAGTTGGAAACAAATTGACTGAATGATTTGCATTCCCCCCAGCTCCCACACTCAGGCACTGGGGCCTCCCCTGGAGCATGTTAAGTGGGTGACTGTCTGCAGAGGTGGAGGCAGGAGGTGAGGGGAGGAGAGAGGGAGACACAGGAGCCCCCAAGGTGAGGAGAGGAGGAAGGGATGGGAGAGAAGGGAGGGGGAGGAAAGGGAGGAGGTGGAAAAGAGGAAGGGGGAGGGCAGGAGGGGGAAGGCAAGGATGCAGGGAGGAGCAGAGGGCAAGGCGGCAGCAGGGAGCCTCAGGGTCTGGAGTGGTGAGCTGAACTGGTAATTACAGCACGATTCCAAAGGCTGCAGACATGGAGTAGAAAGGAATTTGAAAAGGAAGCTCCGTGAGGGTAGGGACTATTTTTAACTGCTTCCTTTTTTTTACTCTTTTTTGAGTGTGGTATCTTCAGGCCCTAGACTCATGCCTGTCCAGGGAAACATACTGTCACCACTTAAGGAATGAGAATATATCCATGCAGGCTATCAACCAACAGGTTGTAGCCCAGCAGCTTCTGCCCTGAGCTCAGGGAGAGACAGGGTGGGGGGCTCAGAGAATCCCAATGGCTAATTCTGAGGATCTAAGCTGGGCTCAGTCAGGGAGCTGTGGTAAAGAGAGCTGAGCACAGCAGCCCCTGGATGGTGGGCGACAAGTGGTTTTGCGGGTAGGCAGCACAGGACAGGCAACACGGAGCCAACATGGAACACAGCTGAAAAGGTGGGTCAAGTATTGAAGTTAGGACGTATTCCAAAGGATTTCATGCCAAATTCTGTGTATTGCAACTCTTCCTTTCTGGAAAAAAGGTGGCGTCATCGACTCCAACGACCTGCTGATACTGACCTCGAGTCTCCTTGCAGCCTCTGTAAAGCCCCCAACTGTTAAACCCCAATTCAGCTGGAACAGGAGTGAGTAGCCAGGCCCAAGTACATTAACCACCTCTTAGCCGTGCTGGTGGGAAGCCCAGGGAGCCCCTGATGACAGGCTCTTCCTCACTGGCTTGGCCAACTCTGTGATATGGGACCACTGATTGGTTTTGGAATCTGAATTCAAACCACAGCTCTGCAGCTTCCAAACCACACAGCTCGAGGCACTTGGCATATAGGATAAACTCGTGTTTATTGAGCATTTACTGTGCTCCAGGCACTGTTCCATGTGTTTGCATGTACAGTCAATAACCTGTGTGGCAGATACTACTGTTATCCCATTTTTCAGATGAGGAAGCTGAGGCACAGAGTCACAAGAGTGAGGAGTAAAGTTAGGTTCTGAACCCAAGCAGTCAGCCTCCCCAGCCCTGGCTGTTACCTTCCATGACACCTGTGTAACCTCTCCGAACTTTGTTTCCTTATTTGTCAAACAAGGCTCATCACAGTACCTTCTTTTTAGAGTTACTGAGATTTGAAATAACATTATATAAAGTACTTGGGAAAGGATAATATGTGTTCAAGAAACAGCACCGGTTATATTTTACTGATTTAAGAGTGTATTTCTGTTGTAAAAATGGCAATAAAGTATATCTTGATTCATGTCAGTAAATGACTCCAAACCATGGTTGCACTTCTGCCCCATAAAACCTCTTCTATCTAGTACATTATTCAGCTTATTATGAATTAGTGCCGCCCTTTGCTGAGAATCTTTTGTTCCCCCTCCAGAGCCACCGTCCGGCCTCTCCACCCTCATCACTGCCAGAAGGCTAGTCCATGTGTCCAAAATCAATGGCCCTCATGCTCTCTGTATCTGCGTGCACAGGACAAACAGGGAAGAGCAGGAGAGGGAAGAGGGAAAGGAGCGTGGATTGGGGTTATTTACCCCGCCCCTAATGCCTCCATGTGAGTTTTTCTGTGACCTTCAAGGTCACACTCTCTGGGTTTTAGGAACTACCCCTCCCTTTATCCCTTCAAGTTTAGGAGTACTAACAACCCTCACTCTGCCTAGCCTTATGGCATTTCACCATCCCTGTGGCTTCTTCCCAATGCCATACCTACACCTTGGAAACAGTTCCTTTAAACCTTTCAAATAACTCATTGGAGTGCATCATCTGTCTCCCAATAGGGCCAGACCCGTGGACGGCGTCAACTAGATGAAGCCTGAAAGCATCTTTTTCACTGAAGTTTGGCAGACTTTGGGTCAGATCTTGTTCTAATACTTACCATGTGACTTAGGTAAGAACTTCAGTTTTCTCATCTCTTTTCACATAAGAATAAAATTGAGGGTAAAAAAATAGTACCTATTTTATAGGTTATTTTGAGCCATTGCACATGGAAGGATAATAAATAACAGCCATCAGCATTATTAGTGTTTGATATATCAGGAGTATTATATGGCTATCTTCCCCCAAGTCCTTGATTCTGCTTGGGGAGTGATATGGTTGTGTGAAGTAGATTCCACCCACTCCCAGCAGCAATTGGTACATTTAATTCCAGAGGCCATGGGGATTGGTTATGAGAGGAACCTATGGCTCCAGCAGGTCCAGTCAGAGTGGGACTCAGAACTCCTCCCAAGACTGTTGGGAAAATGTATCATCTCTCCTTCTAGATGGCCTGATCTGTGGACATGCAGCTAACACCTGCTGCAGCCATCTCACTACCTCCAAGGAAAGCATCCTGAGGATAAAACCAACTCACAGAGGTTGGGGAAATGGAGCCAGACTCTGGTGAATCCAGCCTAAAGTTCACACTACTTTCTTGATACACAAACCAACAATGTTCCTTTTTAGAAGTCAGGTTAAATTGGGCTTTTGTCTATTTGTCTTAAATTGCATCTAGTGGATTGAGACTTTGTTACCAGAAGTGGAATGTTGACATAATTGACCCTAAACATCAGGCAAAGTGTTTACAACACGCCAAAGGGATTTGCTGGCAAACAACTAAAATGCTGCCATCTATGGCCACTGCGGACAGCGCCCTACACCGCCCCAGGCATGTTCACCGAACCTTCATAGCCATCAGAGACCTGTGGCTTCATAAGACAGCTTTCTTGCAAATGGCAGTAGAATGACTCAAAGAAGGGGAGTTTTTTAAAAATTGGCACACTGATGTCAACTGGGGAAGCAGTGGGCTATTATTACCCAATCTGGCAACCTGTCAGCACTTGTATATAACAGCAAGGAGGGTGGTTAAAGTGTTGCCCCAGTCTCCTGGGGTCACAGACCTGTGTGTGCAATAAGACTATGGCAGGTAAGAAAAATTTAGGATTCTGGAATATACTGACTGCTTCCTGTGGCCTTCAACAGTGGGGTCCCACAGTACAGAGACAAACTATGGTACAAGGTGGCCCTTTGAGAGCAGAAGAAAAAAAGAAAATATGGCTCTGCTATGAGAAGCTGTCATTGCCACCTGTGGTTTATAATCCAAATTTTCTTGAGATTATGGTAATCTGGATCCTGGCAGGGATGGAAAAATGATGCTGTGGTGTGTGAGCAAAGGAAAGTGTAGGTACCATAGTGGCATATAAGACTGATATCCATAGGCAGTCTGAATCCCTGGACCACACACAAACATCTCTTGAAAAAGACTCCCTTCCTGTAAAGGAGGACAATCTCTTCTGTTGTAAGGAGGCAGCCGAGGTGTAGGCAGTGAGCAAAGGGCAGATCAGTGGGGCCTCCCTTGCCCAAAGAACAGGCCCCAGGAGGTAGAGTGTGGAGGCAGAAGCTATGAAATTAAGGACTAGGGAATAAGCAGAGCAAGGAGGTCTGTTGCTAGGAGACAATTCTCAGACTTAAGACTTACTCAGCAATATCTCCTGGCTGCTGTTATTGGCACATGGTATTGACTGGGAGGTAAACAGACTGGAAATCTAAGGTCTTTAGAGAGAGTTACATTGTCAAGTCTGGCTGACAACGACCTTTGATTACGCCAACCTAAGGCGATGCCCAAGTTCTAACTACTAACATAGTAGAAAAGAGAAGCCTTCTGCCATATCCACCTTAGAGGGGTCTTGGGAGGACAATGGCCCAGGGAAAGCCTCCCACCATGATGGGCTAA
The DNA here is from genome assembly GCA_006408675.1 of Madoqua kirkii. Classification (NCBI taxonomy): domain Eukaryota; kingdom Metazoa; phylum Chordata; class Mammalia; order Artiodactyla; family Bovidae; genus Madoqua; species Madoqua kirkii. The sequence goes on along the minus strand of SJYC01122420.1, from coordinate 76 downwards.
CCAAGGAATGTGCACACTGCCACAGAAGATGCTAGGGACGACACATCAGTATAGCAATGTGGCTTTCCAGTTTTAT
>SJYC01122419.1:0-27491 GCA_006408675.1 Madoqua kirkii | reverse complement strand
TTTTTTTTTTTTTGCAATTCTCATATTCTTTCTCCATATGTGTGTTGAGACATAGATAGCTTATCATTTAACAAAGCAAAGCCTGAAACATCAGCAGATTCATCTGGATTGGATGAAGAGAATTTGGAGCACTGAAAGATGCTGGACTAGGAGCTGTAAGAAGCACCGGGGTGAAATCTCATACCTTGCTCTAGACATGAGGTAGTCCATTGGATGCAAGTGGGTGTTCTGTAACGTGTACACATTGTACAAGAGTGTGTGTTGCAACCAAAGAGGTGGAGTGCAATGGACATTTGTGGTTGCCTTCCAAAGATCCAGCACTGAAGCACACAGATTCTACGGGACCTCCCATGGGTCAGTCTGGGGAAACTGATTCAAACTCTAGCTCCATGTACAGAGAGCACGTGCATGACACAAAGACAGACAGTGACTGCTCATGACCTGAGCCAAAAAGACTATTTCCTGAGGAAACTGTGGGCCAAATCTGTCCATTTAGAGTGACTCTCGGGGACACAGTACTCAGCAGTAAGTGATTACAGAGGCCATCTGCATCCCAGGCACTGTTCTAGGCAATGGTGGATCCTACAGTGAATAGAGCCGTGGTCTTTGCCCTCCAGAAACTCACATTCTTCAGGGAACCACAGGATACAGATGCGAGACCAGGAAGGAAGTCAGCGGAGGAAGACAAGGCCAGCACACAGAGGACAAGACACAAAGAGCCAGTGAGAACTGGAGCCCACAGCCTGCTCAGGCTGCTCCGGAAGTCCATATTAATTGCCCAACTTCTCAAGCACGTGAACCAAAACTACTCTTGATGGCTTTAGCTTTGAGTTGGGTTTCCCATGACTTACATTCAAAGATATGCTGTGTATGAAACTCTCAAGCTTAATCCACTTCTCTGGATTTCATCAGAGCACCCAAACCCACTGGCAGGAGCCTGGATCATGATTGATAAATATGGGTTGAATGAGTCAATAAATATGACAACCATGAAACACGGGAGAAGTGGCTGTTGAGGGCTTATCCCAAGGCAGAACTATAGAGGCCTGTAGATGCTATGATGCTATCTTAGTGAGCAGTCAACGTAGCAGTTCAGGAGGGTGGCTGAAGAACGAACAGAGCATTCTCCATACAGACAGCACCCGTGCATGCCTAGTCATTCAGTGGTGTCTGACTCTTTGCAACCCCATGGACTATAGCCTGCCAGGCTCCTCTGTCCATGGGATTCTCCAGGCAAAAAATACCAGAGTGGGTTGCCATTTCCTTCTCCAGGGCATCTTCCCGACCCAGGGATTGGACCTGGGTCTCCTGAGAGGCATGTGTATTCTTTTCTATCTGAGCCACGAGGGAAGTCCCAGGATGTCTTAGAAAAATAATTACTCTGATCAGCTTTGACATGCAAATTTGACAGAATCGAATATTAAGAAAGACCAGAGGCAGATGGAAGATTTTAGTCCATCACGTCCAATTCCCCCGCTTAACTGATGAGGAAGTTGAAGCCAAAAGAGAAGACAAGACCCACAGATATGACAATCCATTTACACAGGTGAAGGGCACGTCAGCTGCCACACAGCTCTCTCCTTGGGGGCCAGGGCATTTCACTCCATCCAGAGGAGAGTGGGTTTCAAAGTCTGATCTCCAAGTGCAGCCGCAGCCTCACCAGGGAACTCAGAAGAAATGCAAATTCTCTTGGGTTCCACCCCAGACCCACTGAATCCGAAGCTCTGAAGTGAGCCCCACAATCCTCGTCTTGCCGAGCTCTCCAGGTGTATGCTCAAGCCTGAGAATCACTCTTCTAGAACAGTGGTTCTCAAATCTGAAGGTGCATACAAATTACCTGAGGATCTTGTTAAAATGCCAGTTCAAATTTAGCAGGTCTGGGGTAGGACCCAAGAACTGTCATTTCTAACTAGTTCCCAAGTGATACCGATGCTGTGTGAACCAACCACAGTTTGAATAGCAAAACTCTCTGTATTAAAGCATTATCTTGCATCTGCTCCCCATCACTTGTACAAATTAGAACTTCTTACCAAGGTAGCTGAGCAGACACAATCATGGGGACTTGAAAAAAGTAAAATCCCAGAGAAGTACTACACCATATAAAAGAAGGTCTATTTATAGCTAAAGACATTAGATAATTCAAATATAAAACATAGGCCACTCAAGTCCCCAAACCTATTTTTCTTGTCTTTCTCACTTAGGAAAAAAAAAAAAAAAAAACCTTTCATTATAAAAGCAATATCAGTAAAAAGGCTTTTAGAAAGGAAAAGAAGAAAAACACTCATACTCTAATCACCCCAGCAACTAATTTTTTTATATTTGCATAATCCTTGCAATCTTTGTTCATACATATCCATAAAAAAAAATAAAATAAAAACCAGCTCCTATCATGTACTATGGAGTCTTCTGAACTAGAATAATTCTATACTGGAGTGCTCTTATTCAGTTCTCATTTATCTTAATCAGTAAAAACCCTTAATCAGTCCATTAATATACTCAGCTATTCAACAAGTTAGTTAATTCTCTGGGCCATAGAGGTCCATCTGCCCTGGAGAGTGTTGTTCAAGGACACAGGGGTCCTTTGTGTCTCCCACAGCTTCAAGCATGGGAGACCTCCCCTCCCTCAGCTGACCTTTCAAAGTCTGCAGAGAAGGAATCGCCCTCAACTCCCTGCTTCTCTCCTACCTACTCACTTGGGTCTCTTCATCCCCACCATCTGAGAATAAGGGCTTCCTTATTGTGTACAGATTCCTTCCCCTTAGCCCCATCCTCTCCCAAGGGGGAGAAGAATGGTCTGTGTGATACATGAAAGCAAAGGGGAGAGTTTGTGGAAGAGCAAGCTGCCCAGAGGCCGCCCACATGGGCCCACATGGGTTGTAGGACCATGTGAGTGAGTCTGGGATTCAGTTTATGAGATCACCTCCCTTCTGGAGGCTTCTGCCTAAATGTGCTAACCTCAGACCTCCTCAGGGTCTTTCGTCTTGGGCCTTCCAAATGCTGTCTTTCCTACTTTGGTTCCACCAAAGAGTAAGCTAGAATTCAAGACTAATAGAGAGATGAATGGACTAACCAATGAATGAAGAAGATAGGTGGACAGGTGGGTGGATGAATGGGGTAGAGTGAGGGTGTGAGTGGATGGAGCGATACAGAGATGGATGGGTGGAGAGACAAGTTGATAGGAGATAGCTTGGATGGACAAACTGACAGAAAGCAGGAAGCTCCAAAGAAATAGGTAGTTATCTGTACTCTTTTCATTGTCTGTTTTCCAAGAGCAATGATTAATTCAAGGTAAAGAGGACCCCAAAATTGGATGTCAAATCATAATCACACCTCCATAAAACCACAGACTAAGCTAAAATGGGGCCCCCTTTTACAGATGAGCAAACTGAGGCCCAAGGAGGTCCAATGATTGGCCTGAAGTCTCGAACACTATTTTTTTTCATGCTTTTGTTTTCCAATCTCTCAGTCTCTCTCTCTCTCCCCCCAGTCACCCCTCTCTTCCTTCTTCTCTCTCCCTCCCTCCCTCCCTCCTTGTCTCTGAAAAAAATCACTCCTAACCTTTCACCTGCATATCTTCCATCTATCTTTCATCTCTGCTCCCAGCCAGTCTCCTGGTTCAAAGTCACCCACAGCAAATCAACCTACAAGCACAGCGGTTTGCACAGCAGAAGCAGGAGGTGAGACCGACATTCTGTTTCTAACAAAGCCATTTCAATGATGTATAATTAATTATAACGTGTAAGAAAGGCCTTTTCCTTGCAGGCTGGTGGAAAGTTCTTCCTGACATCTAACACAGCTCCGTCCTTCTCTTTACGCTTGATTAAATAATCTCCCCCCCACCCCTTCTCTTTTCCCTGAGAACGTAAGGCATTGTCTTTGCCAGCCTTGGAAAGACCAGGACAATGGAATGCACTCTGCTGGGGGTCCCTCCTGCCAGCTCCTCCACGGGGGCGTGGGGTGAGGGGAGGTGGGCGGAGATGAGCTCAGCGCTGCTTAGGAGAGGAGACCCTCCTGCTCTTTCCTTCTCCTCTGTGTGCACGTGAAGCTGAGCCGGCAGGATGCAGGAAACCTTTCTCAGAGTATTGATCACAGAGGCACGGGTGACTGCCAAGGGCTGCACTGTCTGTCGGGGCCCCATCCGGGGAGGTAAGAACTGCGTGCAGAACCCCCTCCTCACCGGCCCTGCTCCAGGGGGCAGGAGTGGAGTCTGCAGCTCCTGGCCTTGTGAGACACATCCCTTAATGTCAGCCCCATACCCCCGCACTCCCTCTTTCTTCCCAGCCAGTTTCTCATCCTCCAAAAGAGCTAAAGAACCAGGCTTCCCCATCAGGAAATCTCACCTGGAACAGATGAGAGGCGGTAGGGATTCTGGGCCAGCCCTCTCTACCCTGACCTGGAACCCCACCACGGAGCACCCACCCCACCTACACGTGTCCCTGCCACGCATCCTGCCCAGAGAGTTTCCTACCTGGAAACTACCGATGGTTTTACTGCTCCTTGTCTTTCTTTTTATGCCTACATCTGTGTCATCTCAGACTGGGAGCTCCCTAACAACAAGATATGTATTAAAAATAGATAACCTTAACAATAATAATAATACCTGGAGAATGGACTCTGTTCCTGGCTCTGCGCCAAGCATGTTCAGGGCACCATGACCCTCAATGTCAGCAGACCTGGCCTCCACAAGCTCCACCCACCCCACCCGCCTGAGCCACCTGGGAAGGGCCCCACCGCTGCTGGGTCTAGAACTGGCTTGGGGTCTGAAGAGCCTGGGAGGAGCCGTGGCCATCAGAGGGTCCTCTGAGGGCCCCCTCCCAGGCATTGGCCCAGGCTTTGGGGCCAGCTCCAGTCTCCCGATTCTGCAGCCTGCAGGAAACAAACCCTTCTGGTCCTTGTCTGAACCCTGACACCCTGTTGTGTGTGGGTGCTAAGTCACTTCAGTTGTATCTGACTCTTTGTGACCCCATGGGCTGCAGCCTACCAGGTTCCGCTGTCCATGGGATTCACCAGGCAAGGATACTGGAGTGGGTTGCTGTGTGGGCTCCTCTGACCCCAGGGCAGGGCCCTTCTGCCCAAAAGGACGAATGTAATCTGAAGCTGCTCTGAAGGGACAGAGCAGTAGGGAGGAGAGAGGCCACCTGCTGTGCTCTCCTGAAAGGGCAAGGGGAGGGAGGAGCGAGACACCTGGAGTGTGACCATTCTCCTAGGATGCCCCCGCCCTGACTCTGCAGGACGTCCCGCCACTACAGCTTCAGAAAGCCGCTTATCCTCAGGACGGCGTGCAGGTGGTGGGCACAAGGTCGCCCAGCTGGTTAGTGATAGGTAGTTAAGACTCAGTGGCTCTCTTACACACACACACATACACACACACACTCCCCTACTAATGTCCTAGGCCCGCTTCTGAATGGCTGATTTCTTGGACTCCTGTCTCCCTGTCTAAGTCATCCCAAATCTGGCCCACTCCAAAATTCCTGAGGCCATGGCCACCAACACTGAGAGCACCAAAGATGCAAATCTAGCTCAAGGAACTCCCAATTTCGTGTGATTTATGTCACTATTGAAGGAGAGCTCCTAAGACAAGGGGCATAATAATACCCAGGATCATAATCCACGCCCAACTGCCCCGTGTCCCCCCAGGCCCTCCTTCCCGATTGGCACACCTCCAGCCTTTCTCCATCAGGGGCTCGCTTCAAGCTCTGCAGGTCCCCCAGCCTGACACCCTGGAAGGGTTTGGGGTGGGGTGGCTGTGAGCTCCAACAGAGGATGCCCCATGACCCACCAGTCCCTCCTTCAGTCAGGGGCAAGGCCCCCACTGGTCCAGCACATATCTGACCTTTGGAAGACGTAAGCCTGCCCTCAAAGCACTGACATGTGGCCAGCAGAAGTGATGTCTTGACTGTCTCACAGAAATGATACAGAAAGGGAGGAAAAGGTCAGGAAGCAGAGGTGCAGGGGTTCAGAGGAGGGACAAGAATGGTGGAGATGATGGTGGGGCCAAGGCTGCCACTCCTGGCCTCCGCCCCGGAAAGCCACAAAGAGACAAGATCCCCAGGCAAGGGTCTGTGGAGGCCTTGGGGTCAAGGGCCAGGCTTGGCCTTGAGGGCCCAGCAGGACGTCGACAAGTAAAGATGAGAGTGAGGAGTCCTCACAGGTGAAAGAAACTGGGGCGGCAGAGGTGCTACAAACCATTGCATCAGAGATGCTCCTACACACCTGTGATGAAGTATGCAGATCCTGGCTCTGCTGTGTGACCTCAGGCAAGTCCTCGCCCTTTCTGTGCTTCATCTATGAAACTGGAACGAGAGCAGCACCTACTTCGTAAGATCCCTGAGAGATTTAAATGGGTATTTACAGTGTTATGACAGTACCTGGCATGCACAAAGTGCCCTGTGAGTGATAATTATTATTGGTGTGGATGATAATGATGTTATTTCATTGCATGGGAGCCTTTTCTAACTGAATTCCCAGTGGGTTTGCTGTTACCCAGTTTCTAGACTTTGGGTGAGGGTTTATTTGCCCATTTATGTGGAAAGTAACAGATGTCAGGACTGAGCGGTGGAGCTCCGTGAAGGGGTGCCCCATGCCTGCTGCCTCCCCTCAAGAAGGGGAGAGGGAGGAGAAGAGGTGCCTGCTGGTTGATGGTGCTTTCTGGGGCTCCGGGGCCTCAGTAAGCAGAAGTCTGCAGGGAAGCTGTCTTGATCACCCAGAGGGATCCTCCGACACCATGGTCCCTTTGGCCCAGCTCGCCCATGGACCTAGGCAGGAGCAGCCCCCCCCCCCGGGGCCTGGGAACGGGAGGAAACCCCCATCCTGCACCCGTGGTGCTCCCAAGTGAACCATGCGTGGCTTCTCTGCTGGCCGCTGGCTCATGGCCATGAGAGAAGCAGCCTGGACTTCCTTTCCCTGGATGGTTGGAGGCCTGGGCCAGCACTCTCTGCGAAGGACCTGCCGTTCTGCTCTCCAGCCCCACGGCCAGGATCAGCACAGACGGTGGGAAAAGGCTGCGGCCACGTGGCTCCTATGGGGCTTAGACGGTCAGTGAGCCAAGCATGAGAGATCAGTGGGTCACAAGAAGGTGAGGGTTGGGGGCACAGCGGGAGAAGATGCCCTCCATCTGATAGGGAAGATGGTTCCTGACTTCTGGAGTCTGGGATCTAGTGGGGAAAGGTGATGGCTATACTTACATTAGAATCATTCAGTAATAATAAGTATTATTATTTGTATTATCAGCTCCTACTCATATTACTCAGAGCTCCTCCTCTGCTCCTCCAAGCACTTACCTTGCATCCTGTCATTTAATCCCTACAAAGCACCCTGGGAGGTGGGTGATGTCATCATACAGGTGAGGAGAAGGAGGGAAGGGGAAGCTACGGAACCCGCCCAAGGTCCACAGTGGCCAGGGGCAGCTCAGAGTCCACAGGCCTGGCTTCACCGTGACCCTGAACTGTGCGGGAGATGGAGGCTGCCAGCTGCACGCACCCAGGGGAGGGCCAGCGTTGGGGGAGGTGGCCGCCGGGCTGCTTTCTGAGAACAGTGAGGATGAATGGGGGGTGCTCGGTGAGGAGCTGTGCTGGGGTGCGGGTCCTAGCAGCAAAGCGTGTCAGGATGGTGAGAGGAAGCTGCTGACTGTGATGGGCGTGGGGGTGGGTGAGGCAGGGCTGCCCTGCTCTCCAGAGGGTGTCCTGTGCAGAATGGGGTAAGGGGTGGGTGGTGGGGAGGGTCAGCCTCTAAATGCTCCCCCAGCAGAGGGCAGGGCTGCCTGATGATGCTGTAAGTCAGCGCTCCTCAGCAAACTGCTCAGACTGTTGCCTGATGCACTGTTTGAATTGCGACTGGAGTTTATGACTTCGGCCTCCATAAACCCTGCCTAGAGCACAGCAGGGCAGGGAATGCAATGCCCCCGCGCCCTGGGCATCCCTGGTCCAGCTGGGACTGTCCCAGGCCCGAGTGGGGGAGGCTGTCTGGGACTGTCAGGGGAGCTTAGCACTGATTGGGGGAGAGAGGGGGGAGGACGAGAAGCGAACCCGAGGGGTTACTTAGCCCCTTCTGTTAATTACCCATTTTTTTGATTACCCTGAGAAGTGAGGCTTGAGATTAGTGAGGGATCAGAGATCCAACACACTTCCCTGCTGGGATCAGCACCCCAACAAAGCTCCTTGCCAAGGCCCCCCATTCATCCTCATTGTCCTCAGAAATCACTCCTGCAGGCTCCTTCTCTGATGCTGGCACTCCCCTGGGCACATATGGCTGGCACCCTCTGTGTCCCACACAGTTCAGGGTCAGAGTGAAGCCCAGCCTATGGAGGGATATGACTCAAGCCTGCCCGTCCTCCCTGGCCTAGCATCCGTCCCAACTAGGCTACGCTGACTCACCTTCTCCCACCCTGCAGACCCTCACCTCCCCACCCTGGTCAGTCTCCCCCAGGCTGTTCACAAGTCCTCACTCCTCTGCCATTCTCCCCAACCCCACTCAACCAGTGCACAAGGGCTGGTCTTTCTCCCTCTTCCACTTCCCAGACTCCGTCCTGACTCAGCCATCCCAAAGCCAAGGACAGCTTTAAGCAGCTGTCCACACACATACCCCACCCTCCCCAGACACCAGCTCCTGGAGAGCAGGACTGCGTCTCCATCTCTGCCTTGTCTTGATTAGCCCTGGGCAGAACGCTCAGAGGAAGCTCGATGAACATTCGGTGAGAGATCTCTTTGTTCCTGTGGCCTTAATGTATCACAGCGTGGGAAAGGGAAAGTCGCTCAGTCGTGTCTGCTCTTTGCAACCCCATGGTCTACACAGTCCAGAGAATTCTCCAGGCCAGAATCCTGGAGTGGGTTGCCTTTCCCTCTCCAGAGGATCTTCCCAATGCAGAGATTGAACCCAGATCTCCCACACTGCAGGCAGATTCTTTACCAGCTGTGATGTATCCCTGGGCAGGGGAGCCCTTGTGAGGCCAGGGATCCTCACATGTTCAGGAATGCCTGGGCAGCACTGCAGAAACACAGGGGCAGAGGTGGCGGGTGGAGGGCATGCCTTCCTCCCACAGGGAAAGGGTCTGCAGTTGCTGCCACCACAGAAACACAGGGGCAGGGGTGGCGGGTGGAGGGCCCCTTCCTCCCGCAGGGAAAGAGTCTGCGGTTGCTGGCACACTGCTGAGTGGAAGTCCTCTGTCGGGATCGGTCAGCCGGAAGATGGTCCAGGAGGAAGGCTGCCCTCACTAACACACATTGGAACAGACAGACGCTCCCAGCATCCATCCCAGCAGATCTGCCCAATCACTCCAGGTCAGTGGTCATCAAATTGCGGTTCAAGACCCACTGATCGGTGGTGGAATCAATGCAATAGATCATGACTAGTGTGCTTAACAGAACAAAACAAAACAGGGTAAGGTAGGATCAGATGCAATAAGACAGAATAGAATAACATAGGGCATAGTGCCTAGTAAGAATATTAGTTCACAAAATTTTTGTTTCTGTTATAATTTCCACTATACACACGGGTGTTTGTATGTGTCAAATGTACCTACTAGGTTGTGATGTGAAATATACTTCTTACTCTGGGGTTCCAGTCAAAAAAAAAGTTCGAAAGCCACTAATGTAGGTGACCTAGATTGCTCACAAATCTACCAAATCCACCTGACTTTTGCCCTCTTCTTGCCATTTGACTCAGCCATGAAGTAGCATGTCCATCTGCGTTAGTGATATTTTGAACAGACTCTTTTTTTTTCTTTAAAAATATTGTAATAATCTTCTGTCTTGTTTCCATCTATAACACACTGTTCCCCCTATTCTTGGGCATTTCCATTCTAATTTTTACAGATAACATTTTTTTTTTAACTTATCAGGGTATACCTGATTTGACTCTGTGGAGCTCCAACCAGTCCATTCTAAAGGAAATCAGTCCTGAATATTCATTGGAAGGACTGATGCTGAAGCTGAAACTCCAGTACTTTGGCCACCTGATGTGAATAAGCGACTCATTGGAAAAGACCCTGATGCTGGGAAAGATTGAAGGTGGGAGAAGGGGATGACAGAGGATGAGATGGTTGGATGGCATCACTGACTCAATGGACATGAGCTTGAGTAAACTCTGGAGCTGGTGATGGACAGGGAGGCCTGGAGTGCTGCAGTCCATTGGGTCACAAAGAGTCGGACACGACTGGGCAACTGAACTGAACTGACCTGACTGACTGCCTGGAGCTGTCCTCTCCCTGGGGTCTTAGCTGGGCATGTTCAGCATGGATGTGTGTTTTACACACAGTTACCAGGCCACGAGGCAGCACCGTGAGTTGAGGCCCCAGGGGAAGGGCAATGGAAACAACCCCCAAACAACCCCCTTGAAGCTCATTGCAGCTCCCTTGCCTCCAGAGAAACAGGAAGTAAAGCACGAGCTTTGTGTGGCTGCAAGAGAGATGGCCTGCTGGAAGGCCCAGGCAGTTTTTGCGGCAACCCTCATTTTGTAGTTGGAAAACCTGAGGCACCTGCAGAGGGAGGCCAGTGGCTGGGGGCTGCCTGGGGTAGAACTCACATCTCCTACAACTTCCCCTGAGCACAGCACCCACTGCTGCCCAGGCCTGCCCCAGGGGCTGGCACACTGTGCCACAGGCAGGCCACAGTGATGGTGCCCTCTCCTGTGCTGGGAGCGGGGAGCTGGCTGCTATAGACCCTGCCGGTTCAGGGGGCTTCCGGGAGCAGCTGGACCCACTGTCCACAGGAAGGCACCTTCGCTCAAGGATTTTGACAGGAAATTGCTCAGAAATGAAGCAAAGGGAGGCACAGCCATTTCAGATACTAGAAAAACAAGAGCCCTCGCTTTCCCGCACTTAACCCTGACGGGAAAGTTGGGATGAGGAGGGAATGCCAATGAGGATAAGTTCCAGAAGGGCTGGAGGCAGGGGATGGGCCGCAGCAGGCCTGGAGGTCCACCCGGGCTGCTCTCTCTCCTGGGCTCTAGGTGAAGACTCCCTCCAGTTAGCGCCCCCGACCCTGCTCCCCAACCTCTGGCTTCAGGGAACCCCAGGGCATCCCCCTCCATCTGCTGACCTGGAGTCAAGGAGCCCCAAAGCTGAAAAGCGTTAGTCTCCCTCACCTCCATAGCCCCAGGGCCCAGTCCAAGGTCTGGCTCATAGCAGACAGGAAATTCATTGAGTGTTTGGGGAATAAATGAATAAATGAATGAATGAATAAAGATGAAGTCCAGCTAGGGCATGAGGACAGTGACAAAGAGATTTAAAAATGAACATATGATGAGAGGTGGAGGAGGGTGCAGAGAGGAATGAGGTGGGTAAGCCTGGGCTGGAGCAACCACAGGAGGCTTCCTGGAGGTGGGGGTTACAGGCCAGCAGCCGGAGGCATGCGGGCAGTGGAGTGCCGGGATTGGAGAGTACAGGGCACCCGAGGGGACAGAGGAGGGGTGTCAATGTCATGTTCAGACCTGGAAGGTGCTGGGGGTGCTCCTGAGTTTGGATGAATAGAAACAGCTAGGAGCTGGCCCAGGGGATGCCAAGGAACAAAGCAAGGAGGAGGAAAGGGCCTGGAAAGAGATAACATTTCCAATCTCACACCCCCAAGGGGAAGCAGGGTCTGCCTGGGGAGTGGGCCACTTTGCCAGGATCCTGTGGCTCCAGCCAGAGGCAGGCTTGTTGGAGCCTCCCCCTGCCGCCCCCAAGCTGAGGGGCCTTAGCCACTGGAGAGCAGCAGGAAAGCGGGCCCCCGGCTCTGCCATCACACGCGTGTCAACCCGCGCGAGAGAGCACTCCAAAGAAACTCGGTCTATTTCTGTCACCACTTGGAAATGAAGACTTCCCTAGAAACTGACTGTTGAGGTTCTATTGTACGTGTAAAGGCACTTGCGTGCGTAGGTGTACACACACACACTGCATTATTCCCAAGAGGTCTGATGTGGGGCTTGCCCACAGCTGTGCCCCTCAAGGGACCATGGGTGAGCTTGCAGGCGGGGCTGGCCACAGAGGACGCGAGGGTCAGGACCTGCACCTCTGTCTGTGCAGGAGTGTGTGCCCCATGGGGGTCTCCCTAAGACAAGTCCAGATTTTGACCCAGGTGGGCTTCTGGTCCCACCCACGTCTTCCCGAGCATTGACTCGAAGCTGACAGAGGGCTCAAGGGGCACCACGTGCAGAGACCCCTCTCTGCACCCCTATGTGGTACCCACAGAAGACTCAGGTGTGGATGGGCACCTCTCTCTGCCCTGCTCTAACTGCCTTTCTGCATCCAGTCAGTAGCTCAACATCTGGGACTTTCATCTCCGCTTCTCTGCAGTGTGGACACATGAGGACAGCCACAGGGGCAGCGGCTGGGCCAGTGAGCTCCCTCGCCTTCTGCTCTGGGACGATCTCGGGGGTCCTCAGGCTCAAAGAGTCCTCACTTTCCCATCAAAAGGAGGAAGGGCACAGAGAGAAGCTGCCACCAGGGCTCCCTGTCAATCCACACTGCTCATCATGGACCAAAGGCCATTAGGTAGCAGTGGGTTTGAGAGGCTTCTGTCTGGATGAACATCACCTGTTGCTATTTTAAAAACAGCTTTCTTTGTGACTCAGCTGGAATTCAACAGAAGCAAAGGTCGAGACGGGAACAGCGGAGTCTCCAGACGTTCTGCCTTCCCCGTTGGCGCTCAGGGCCTATCAGGAGCCTCAAGGGCGGGTCACAGTCTCATCTCCTGGACTGCTGAGCAGCAAGAATAGAGATCGGAGCGGAAGCGATGTGATGGATGTGGAAGGTGCACCAGTCTCCCAGTATGTCCAGCCCTATCTCCAAAGTCTTCAACAGCTTCCCCGGCTCCACTCACTTCCTCACCATCACCCCACAGACATACCCTCTGCGTGCTGACACAGTGTTGGATGGGAGACACGGATGATTAATTTTTGTTAAATGACTACCGCTAACAACCGCGGTCCAGGAACTGGGCTTAGTGCTATACAACATTATCTCAATACAACATTATCTCATTATATTACCTTTTGTCATCGGTGCAACAACCCTGTCAAATGAACACTCTTTTTTATCCTCATCTTAGGGGTGAATGTTGTGGCTTCCCTGGTGGCTCAGATAGTAAAGAATCTGCCTGCAATACTGGACACCCAGGTTCAATCCCTGAGTTGGGATGATCTTCTGGAGAAGGGAATGGAAACCCACAACCCACTCCAGTAATCTTGCCTGGAGAATCTCATGGATGGAGGAGCCTGGTGGGCTATAGTCCATGGAGTCAAAAAGAGTCAGACATGACTGAATGACTAACACACTGGAGGTGAATATACCGAGGCTCAGGGAAGTCAAGGAACTTTCCCCAAATCACTCAGCCAGGAAAGGAAGGCTTTGGGATTTAAATTCAGGTTCATCTGAGGTCCAGCTCTTAACCATTCAAATATTAACCGTCTGTGGGCCAGCTCCCAGAGTGTTTGGTGTCTTGTGGAGGACACAGGCATTGGAACCAAAAATATACACTGTAATATACAGGGCCTGTTATGATCAGGACCAAGGGTCAACAGCAATAGTCATCCAACCAACTTACACTGAGGGTCTACCATGTGCCAGCTGCTGCTTGAGGGCCTGGGAGGACAGGTGGACACAACAAAGTCCCTGCCCTCATGCAGCTTACAATCTAATGATCCGTCCAGTTTCCCGAGCCAGAAACATAAGGTTCATTCATCTTTAATAACGTGAACCGTCTCACTCTTCTCTGATCAAGGTGTTATTCAATCATCACCCAGTCCCATTGATTTAACCACCTAACTAGCTCCAGCACCTGCCCACTTCTCTCCATCCCACCTCTACCACCTCAGTCCAAGCCACCACCATCTCTCTGCTGGACCACTCCAGTGGCCTCTTAACTGGTCTACATTCAATTACTCTTGTCACTTTCCAAGGAATTTCCCACCGTGTAATTAAAATAAGCTTTTCAAAAAGTAAATCTGGTTCCCCTTCCTTTAAATTATAATCCTGCAATATATATCCTTCCTATTATATATAGAACTGAGGTCCTACTGTACAGCAAAGAGAACTATATTCAATATCCTATGATAAACCATAATGGGAAAGAATATTTTAAAAGAATGTGTGTATGTACGTGTGTATATACATACATATATATATAATTGAATCACTTTGCTGTATAGCACAAATTAATACAATATTGTAAATCAACTATGCTTCGATAAAAATAATAGTAATTGTTCAATGCCTTTCCATTGTCCCTAGCAAAAATACTTCTTAACTACTTGTGATGCCCTATCTCTCCAGCCTTTCCCTACACCATGACCTCAACAACCATCTCCACCATCACGGTAGTCATGCCCTTCACTGCACAATCACCCCAACCTCCTCCACCACAAGCCCTCCACCACTGCAGTCCTCAACATCCTAGGAGCCTGACTCTTCACAAAGCATATTAGAACTGAGGTCCTACTGTACAGCAAAGAGAACTATATTCAATATCCTATGATAAACCATAATGGGAAAGAATATTTTAAAAGAATGTGTGTATGTACGTGTGTATATACATACATATATATATAATTGAATCACTTTGCTGTATAGCACAAATTAATACAATATTGTAAATCAACTATGCTTCGATAAAAATAATAGTAATTGTTCAATGCCTTTCCATTGTCCCTAGCAAAAATACTTCTTAACTACTTGTGATGCCCTATCTCTCCAGCCTTTCCCTACACCATGACCTCAACAACCATCTCCACCATCACGGTAGTCATGCCCTTCACTGCACAATCACCCCAACCTCCTCCACCACAAGCCCTCCACCACTGCAGTCCTCAACATCCTAGGAGCCTGACTCTTCACAAAGCATCCTTTCCACATGTGTGCCTGAGCTATATGCTGTGATGGAGGCAAGCAGCTCTGCCATCAAAGCTCGACGACTTGAGACAGACTCAGAAATACATCATGGCACCTGTCTGTTAAAAAAAAGCCTTAAGACTGCTGTGGAATTCCTAGCCTTCCCACATCTCTAAGAGAAGTTCTCAGCCCAAAGTAGAGGGCACTGTACTCTTCCTGCTCTGAGGCAGGGTGTATAATAGCCAGGATCATCTGTAAGAGCACTGGGACCGGAAGATCAATCACTGTAGGACCCCAAACATTTATATTCCAGCCAAACCTCAGGACAATGACCTTTGAGAGCAGCCTTAAAGAGAAGCGCAAAGAGTGGATGTAAAGCAGAAAGAAGAGGGCTCTTTTCCTTAGAGTCCTTAGGATATTATGTCTGTAACTCTTCTATCTCCCAATGTTAAAGATCAGGAAACGGATTTCCCATTACTTCATGGCAAATGGAGGGAGAAAAGTGGCAACGGTGACAGATTTTATTTTCTTGGGCTCCAAAATCACTGCAGACTGTGACTGCAGCTAAGTTAAAAGACGCTTGCTCCTTGGAAGAAAAGTTACGACAAGCCTAGACAACATATTAAAAAGCAGAGACATCACTTTGATGACAAAGGTCCATATAATCAAAGCTATGGTTTTTTCCTGTAGTCATAAACAGATGTGAGAGTTGGACCATAAAGAAGGCTGAGTGCCAAAGAACTGATGCTTTTGAACTGTGGTATTGGAGAAGACTATTGAGAGCCCCCTAATCAAACCAGTCAATCCTAAAGGAAATTAACCCTGAATATTCATTGGAAGGACTGGTGCTGAAGCTCCAATACGCTGACCACCTCATGCAAAGAGCCAACTCATGGAAAAGACTCTGATGCTGGGAAAGATTGAGGGCAGGAGGAGAAGGGGTAGGCAGAGGATGAGACAGTTAGATAGCATCACTGACTCTACGGATGTGAGTTTCAGCAAACTCAGGGAGATGGTGAAGGACAGGGAAGCCTGGCGTGCTGCAGTCCACGGGGTCGTAAAGTGTCAAACACAACTTAGCAACTGAATAAAATTAACAACAGAAGAGGGCTGGAGAGGAGACTCTCTTAGTCATACTGCAGGTCTCTGGGACAGCCAGGATCCTAGTCAGATTGAGACTCTGTCCCTTTAGCCCATCTGGCTTCCCTGAGAAAAGGAAGCACAGAGGGGAGCCCCTTAGGGCGGCATCAGCCTCCTGCTGCCAGGATGCTCATCCTTGGGCCCCGACAAGGACAGAACAAGACGCTTTCTCTGGGCTCTGCTGATCCTTCACAGCTGCAAGAAGAGAACAAAACGGTGGCCACAACTGGCTCCCCTCCAGCAGAATGGAATTACGGTGGACGAGAGAGGAGCTTTGCTGGATGCCATCTTGGTTAAAAGAAGAAAAAAGAAATCCTTGACCCCAGACTTTAAAGAATCCAAGGCGGGCAACCTGACCATTTTATTGATATGACTTGAAAGGCTGAGCAACAAGCATGACAGAAGTTTCTAATGTAGCTGTCGGGCAGCATGGAAGGAAGCATGCTGCTCTGTCCAAGTTTCGCTGATCAGACATGCCAAGGAGGATTAAGTAATTAAACAGAGCAAACAATTCGCCTTCTCTGTGTGAACCAGGCCCTGAACTGCTCTTATGGTGGTAGAAGGGCTTCTGTCCCCTGATCTCCAAACCTTCGATTTCATTCATAGCAAATCATCCTCCACGCATCTACCCAGGCCAGTTTCCTTAGAGGCAAATCAGACAGTATCATTTCTGCCTGAAAAGGTTTCCAGGCTCCTCACCAGCTTCCCCACCAAGCCTAAGCTCCTTAGCGTAGCACATAGCGACCCCGCCTGGCTTGGCCCTGCCTTCCTGCGCCACCCTTCAGCTCCCCTGCCTTAGCCTCTTTCTGCTCGCTCCTCCAGCAAGGCTTTCCAGCTGCAGGATGTTCCTGGTGTTGTGAGCACCTGCCTTTCCCCATCTCCATGGTTCTCAACCCTAGAATCAGAATTCCAGGAGAGCTTTAAGAAAGAAAAACTCCAGTGCCCCAGCCACATCCAGAACAATTAAATCAGACTCTCTTGGAATAGGGGTCCAAGCATCACTGGTTTTTAAAACCCCTCTGGTGATTTCAATGTGCATCTAGGCCCGAGAATCACTGTTTTCTTTAACCAACCCCAACCTGGTCCCTTCAAGAGTCAGCCCATGTGTCTTAATTAACTCTGTCTTCATTGGGCACTATTCTAAGCATGAGGTATAAAAATAACAATGATCACTAATATTTATTAAGCATCTGCCATATCCAGACCATGTGCCAAGTGCTTTACATATGTTAACTCATTAAACTGGAACAACACCTTGATGGGGTAGATACCATTATTTTCCCCATTTTATACATGGGGAATCTGGGGTACAGAGAGGGGAAGTGACCTGCCCAGGGTCACACAGCTGGTGAGCATTGTGGCAGGACTTGCATGCAGGCAGCCTGAACATCCGTCTGGGCTTTGAATTCCTGCCCTCCCCCTCCCCCGCCGCCATTCACAGGTTGCAAGAGTGAAGCCACAAACAAACGAATGAATAGAGTAGAAAGATGGATACGGACAGGGGGGAAGGTGCCTGTGTGAGCAGCAAGGGGCCGACTTTGGGTGGCCAGGCCATCCCCAGGAGCGGTATTTAACCTGGGTCCTGCAAGATGAGAAGGACCCGGCCAAGCACAGTGTGGGAAATGGGGTTCTAGGTGGGGTGCCAGTGAACGTGACATGTGCTAGGAACTGTAGGGGCCCAGTCAGGGGTGGCGAGAGGGCATAGACAAGTAAAGACGACGACAGGGCAGTGCCTCTGCAGGCCAGCTAATGAGAACAATCAGCAGGGCACATGGTGCTCACCTCAGGGTGGGCCGGAGTTGCCCACTGCAGCCATTTAGCCAGAGGATTTCCGGGACCTAGAGAGACGTGCCTCCTCCAGGAAGCTCTCTCGCTTCCTCACCTCCAATCACTGCCCCATCACAGTGTGTTGTGGGCTTCCCAGGTTCTGCTCGCTCCTCCAGCAAGGCTTTCCAGCTGCAGGATGTTCCTGGTGTTGTGAGCACCTGCCTTTCCCCATCTCCATGGTTCTCAACCCTAGAATCAGAATTCCAGGAGAGCTTTAAGAAAGAAAAACTCCAGTGCCCCAGCCACATCCAGAACAATTAAATCAGACTCTCTTGGAATAGGGGTCCAAGCATCACTGGTTTTTAAAACCCCTCTGGTGATTTCAATGTGCATCTAGGCCCGAGAATCACTGTTTTCTTTAACCAACCCCAACCTGGTCCCTTCAAGAGTCAGCCCATGTGTCTTAATTAACTCTGTCTTCATTGGGCACTATTCTAAGCATGAGGTATAAAAATAACAATGATCACTAATATTTATTAAGCATCTGCCATATCCAGACCATGTGCCAAGTGCTTTACATATGTTAACTCATTAAACTGGAACAACACCTTGATGGGGTAGATACCATTATTTTCCCCATTTTATACATGGGGAATCTGGGGTACAGAGAGGGGAAGTGACCTGCCCAGGGTCACACAGCTGGTGAGCATTGTGGCAGGACTTGCATGCAGGCAGCCTGAACATCCGTCTGGGCTTTGAATTCCTGCCCTCCCCCTCCCCCGCCGCCATTCACAGGTTGCAAGAGTGAAGCCACAAACAAACGAATGAATAGAGTAGAAAGATGGATACGGACAGGGGGGAAGGTGCCTGTGTGAGCAGCAAGGGGTCGACTTTGGGTGGCCAGGCCATCCCCAGGAGCGGTATTTAACCTGGGTCCTGCAAGATGAGAAGGACCCGGCCAAGCACAGTGTGGGAAATGGGGTTCTAGGTGGGGTGCCAGTGAACGTGACATGTGCTAGGAACTGTAGGGGCCCAGTCAGGGGTGGCGAGAGGGCATAGACAAGTAAAGACGACGACAGGGCAGTGCCTCTGCAGGCCAGCTAATGAGAACAATCAGCAGGGCACATGGTGCCCACCTCAGGGTGGGCCGGAGTTGCCCACTGCAGCCATTTAGCCAGAGGCATTTCCGGGACCTAGAGAGACGTGCCTCCTCCAGGAAGCTCTCTCGCTTCCTCACCTCCAATCACTGCCCCATCACAGTGTGTTGTGGGCTTCCCAGGTGGTGTGAGTGATAAACCACCTGCCTGCCAGTTCGATCCCTGGGTCAGGAAGATCCCTGGAGAAGGGAATGGCAACCCACTCCAGTGTTCTTGCCTGGAGGATCCCATGGACAGAGGAGCCTGGTGGGCTACAGTTCATGGGGTCGCAGAGTCGGACACAACTGAAGTGACTTAGCACACAGTGTGTTATAATGCCTATTTACCTCCCGGCCTCCCCTCCTGGCCTGGGAGCGCCCACAGAGGCCAATCTAACTGGCCTCTGTAGCCCAGCCACTGACCAATATTAGCCGCTTGGTGAATATCTGTAGCAGCTCTGAATTCCCAACAGTGAAGGCAGGGCCAGGCCTGAAGCTGGAGCTTCTGTGGTCCTTCTGCTGCCACTGCCATCACCAGCAGGGCCCCCAAACCAAGGGACGCCACATCTCTGTCAAATTAGAGGAGAGCAGAGGCACAAGGGCAGGCAACTCAGAGGGATCACCCAGGTCGCGTGACCCGTTGGTGGCAAAGCTGGCCAGGACTTAGGTTTCTAGACCCCCAGCCCAGAGGTTTCTCCACTGGCCACTTCTCCACCAGCCTTCTCGCCCCTGCCTCTGCTCACCATTCCTCTAGGAATGTCTCGATCTGTGTGCTGAAGCCACACAGAGCCAAGAGCACCCAGAACAGAGCCCGCCTGTCTCCGGGGAAGCAGCAGCCACCTGGGTGCCCCAGGGATGGCAGGGGGCCCTGGTGACTATCACTGGCCATTCGGTTTTGAGGTCGTGCTAACAGCATGATGGTTAAGCATGTAAGTTCAAAGCACAGTCCTGCAACTTCCCAGCTCTGTGGTCCTGGACAGGTGACTTCAACTCTCTCTGCCAAGTCTCTTCACTATAGAATGGAGATGACAGTGCCAACAGTAATCCTATGTCCTAGGTGGGATTAAATGAGTTAACAGGTGTAAAATGCTTAGAATGGTTCCTGGCAGGAAGTGCTTAATCAGTAAAATGTGTCCAATAAATGTGAGTGAGAATTTCCCAGGACAGGCTTAAGAGACTCAGGTCCCTATGTGAACCTGAGCTATTTACAAACCCACTGTATGGGGAGTCATTCATCTCTATGAGTGGCTGGAGGACAACCATGACATGCCAAGAATCCTGAAAAGAGTTTAGAGGTTAAAAAGAAAAGAACCTTAGAAGTGGGAGGCCAGATGGGCAGGTGACCCTGTGGCCGAGGCAGGCCCCATAATTCACCCTCAACCCAGCAGGCTGCCTGGGTTTTTATGGGCCCTGGGGGCCAGGGTACTTTCCTGAACATCATTCAGAATTTATAGACTCTTGTCACTGTCTTTCCCAACTCTTTTTATGTCGTTGCCTTAGAAGGAAGCCTGGCATTAACAGAGCCTCTGCTGCCCTCCCAGGAAAATGCAGCCCACCCTGCCTTCAGTCCCCAGCTGGTGGGAGGAGGGAGCTGAGAGGCCAGCAGGCATGTCCACTGTAGCCAGGTGCCCCCTCTGCCTGCCGAGGCTGGAGCACAGGAGGGCAACCTGGAGCCTGAGTCTAGGAACCAACCTTCTGCATAAAGGACCCCATGATGACCAAGACAGCAGGCCTCAGACCTCTAGGAATCTGAACAGCACTGGGCCGGGCTGGGCTGAGGGCCTCCTCTGAGTTACAGAACACAGAAAGCATGGGGGGATGCACCAGCTGGGAGCGCCTGCCACAAGCGCTCCGGCTTGTATCACTTACAGGCCGTGTCATCGGCTAAGTACCTTGGCCTCTCTGCGCTCTTGTTTTCTGACCTGTACACTGGCTGAAAGTGCCTGGCCCTGTCTACTCCACAAGCTACCAGGATGAGAAAAGAAGACCACGAGGGTGGAGAGGACTGGGAAGAGATATAACGGGAGCTGCAGCAGCTTGACCAGGTGTGCAGGTGCCAAACCCCCGCCTCCTGACTGGGGGACCTGAGCGAGTCACCTTCCCCTCTCTGCTTCCTCTCCAGGAAACTCTGAACGTCTGGTTCCCAAGGTTGCACAAGGATGAAATAGCTTAGCATCCCTAAAGCCAGCCAGGGCTCAGCAAACTCAGGCAGCTATAGAAGAGGCACCACCCCCAAGGGAATCGAGAGCAGTGGATGAGGGCACGGAGCAGGAATCAGACACGGTGGGGCCCAAGTCCTGGCTCGGCCACTCAGTGTCCATGTGACCTGGGACGCCTCCCGGTTGGTCTGGGACTTCTCTGGTTTCATAACGGAAAGTCTTGATTCCAGAATCCCCTGGGTCCCAAATAGGGTCAGTTGGTCACCTTAGACCCAAAGAAAATCCCATTGCTGTTCTGAGCTCCAGCTTCCGCGTCAGCACAAAGGGAGGTAACACTTACTTTGTGAAGGTTGTAGGGTAACGAAATGAGAGAACACATGTCAATTACACCAGACACAGCGGCTCTTTCACAGATATTCACTCACTTCATCCTCGTCACGACCCGGGAGCAGGGAGGCAGTGCTCAGCAGGTGTTCCCCAGGGAGGGAAGGAGCTTTGCCCAGCACAACCTGTGGGACCCCAGGCACTTTCAGCTCCTCCTTTGATGCCCATTGGCCTGCCGGGGGCCATGGGAGCCAGTCCAGCCCTACGCAGCTCTGCCTGTGATCAGAGCTGAAATTCCCCTCTGGGGGCACATCTAGCCACCACGAGGTTCCCCAGGCCTTCCCCTTGGGTGCAGGAGAACTATGGCAGACGCTGAAGGTGTGCAAGAATAAGAAAGTCTCTCTGAGGAAGAGGAGATATATGTATGTATATATATACACACATATACAGTTATGACTTATTCATGATGTTATACGTCAGAAACCAACACAATATTGTAAAGCAATTGCCTTCCAGTTTAAAAAAGAAAAAAGAAAGCCTCTCATACACAGGGAAGCTCCATCTCTATTCCCATCTCTCAGCCTTACACATATCACAACATGTGACAGCTTGAATCACAGATAAGAGTCTGGGCTCAGGAGCCGGCTGCCCGGGATTCACATCCAAGCTCTGCCCTCTGACTAGCTGTGTGACCTCAGGCAAGTGACTTAACTTCTCTGGGCCTGTTTTCTCACCTGTAAAAATGAACTAATCAGCACCCACTCCACAGAACTAATGTGGGGATAATATCAGTATATAAATCTTACATTAGAACAGCGCCGGGCCCACTATAAGCAGGCAACACCCAGGAGCCATTATTCTGATGATTTAATATAATGTAATTCAATCCAAGCCTGACCTGGTCATTCCATTAGCCTGTTTAGCCCATTTCCTTACCTTTAAATGGAGACGACTCCGCTCGCCCCTAGTTCCTCAGTGTCACGGGATCCAAAGTAGATAAACGTGGTTGTGAGTTATGCTTTAAAAACCATCAAGAGCCGTCCGTATATGTGAAAGGGCTGAAAATAATGCATCCTCCAATAAACATAAGGTAATAGAAACATAGTACTACAGGGTAACATGAGCCGACGTAAGATAATACTCCACGTTAAAAACTGAACTGTGAGAGAGAGAAGACAGATGGAGAAAGAGGAGGAGAGGCAGAGAAAGGCCAAGCGAGACAGGGACAGCGAGTGAGGGCTGAACCTGGAGAGCAGGGAATCAATGCCGTACTGTAATTTAAAAACCAATATACAGTAAATATCAGCCCGGCGCAGAGAGCCGCAGCATGGCAGGGTGGCCCTGCCAGAGATAACTCACAGCCCAGCCCCGGCTCCCGGCCGGCTCCCTGGTAGCGCACGGGCCACTGCTCTCTCCCTGCACCTGGGTCCCATCCTAGGGCTGCAGGCGCCTGCAGAGCCTCCTCGTTGTGTATCATATTCACGCGGCCCACGATCTATGGAACCGGCTGATCACGAAGTCCTGGAAATGGGCTTGGGGCCTGGACTTCTCCCCGAGAGAGGAGGCCTGGGATGGGGCTTGGGTTCCCAGCAGCCTGGCTTTGTGCTGGGGGTAGGTGATCTGGAGGCTCAAGCCCCAGGGAGGGGAGCGCCCACGGCAGCTCTTCTCTTGTGGCTTCACTGCCGGAATTCCATCCCCTCCCCACAGTTACACCCCCATCCCCGCATCATCACCCCATGTCACACCCGAGACACAGATCCCGTAATGCATCCCTACACTTGACCCTCCCAGTTCCTGAAACCCCGCCCCCACCAGCTGCCTCTAAATCTGGTTTCTCCTGCTGGGGGGAGCTCATGCCCTCTTCTGCATCCTGCTCCAAGGCCTATTTTCTTGACCCCCAGAGGCTTTTCCAGCTTCTTCCAACCCAAATCCCCAGGAAGTCCTCTTCCCACCACCTGGCTCAGCTCTGGGGAACAGGTTCGGGGGAGGGGGGCAGGAACCACGGCCCAGGGATGTGCTGCTCTCTGGCCTTCTCTCCACGGAAGAGGCCAGGCCGAATCAGACGCCTCCTTCTTTGACAGAAAGCTCCTCAATCCAGGTTCCACATCCCCATTAGACCCCCCAGTACCGCCGCACCCCCATCCAGTGCATGCACAGCAGTTTCGAAAGGACCCAGAGCAGCATGTTCTGTGGCCCTGCCACTAACTCCCATCCCCTGAGAGTCCACGTTGTGCTTTCCCATGAGGCATGTGCTATAGACACCGCCTGAGCCTGCAGACTGTCACATCCTCCCACAATGTGGCTTGATTGCCCTGTAATCTGACCCCCAAACAAAGAAGGCCCACGTGTGAAGTCCAATTCTGAATCCACTAGCCATCTTCAGACAAACCTCTCCTCCACAAAATTCCTCAGCCACTAAGCTGAACGCAGTATGGTTACCAGGTATAATAAGAACCCAACTGCATCAGGAACTACTCAGTGACCTCTGTGCCTCAGCATCCTCTGTGTATAATGGGTGTAATCATAGCCTCTGTCCTTCCTGCTTGCCTGGCAGGAACTTCTGTAGAATCAAATGAGATCACATGGAGAGTATTGTGAAATTCCCCAAGGTGCTGGATGCTTTAGTGGGTGGTTGTTGGAGACAGGCCTCCATTAAGATGATCTCCAGTTGCTCCTGTCCATGCTTAGGAACAATGCCGCTCGTCTATCTGCCGTGAATAATAGTAATGTATACTACGCAGAGGGCTTCCCTGGTGGCTCAGACAACAAAGAATCCACCTGCAGGATCTGGATCAGGAAGAGCCCCTGGAGAAGGGATGGCAACCCACTCCAATATTCTTGCCTAGAGAAGCCCATGGACAAGAGGAGCCTTGCTAGCTATATAGTCCATGGGGTCACAGAGAGATGGACATGACTGGGCGACTTAGCATGCATGCACGCACACACACACACACACACACACACACATGTACTACACAGCATTCGGCACATGCTAGGCACTGCTCCAGCCCCTCACATACAGCAGTTTATCAAGTTCTCCTAACAGCCCTATGCTGTGGGTACTGTTATTGTCTCCATTTTGAGGAAACTGAGGCCCAGAGCGAGTAACCTGCCCAAGTCCACATGATCAGGAAAAGAACACGGTATAAGCCCTAGGAAAGGGGGCCCCAGTGCACCCAGGCTCCCTACATAAGAAGGAACTGTGTCCACGCATTTTAGTACCTAAGCATTCAGGGATAATGTGTATGTTTCTCTGCTCTGCCCTCCTCTTATACCTAAACTTCCCGAGGACAAGAAGTGGGCCTTTCCCCACCCAAGGATGGCTTCTCAAGAGTAAGGAACCCGCCTTGCCCACTTGCAACCTCTCTTTGCTCACCCTCCCCCTGCCAGCAGCTCTCTGCCCAGATTGTTGTCCGTTTAAGGACTAGAAAATCATTCTGCCCCCAGTGCGATGGCCCACATTTCTCATGTGCTTAGAAGCTGTGACCAGACAGAGGGGCCGGGATTTATGTCTATTCTAGGGTCTCCCCTCAGTTCCCCTTCTCCCAGCTCAGCCTCTGTGACGTACATGCCCGGGCTGGGAGGAAGATTAAGTGGTTCCTTTAGGGTCAGCTGTCCCTAAACAGGGACCACAGCCCCCACATCTCTTCATCCAGTCAGTTCACATTTGGGTGAGAGGGTGAGAAGCCAGTTAAGCAGCGGGGCAGGGAGGGATCAGGGAAAGCAGCTTGAGAGCGCATTTCTCAAGTGGTCCACGTCACCCCTCCACCTCCAGCACTGCCACCACTCTTGTCAGCTTTACATCATGTGGTTAATCGTGCACGACCTTCAGCTGAGTTCTGAGCACATGCACACACACACACACATACACACGCACACATGTGCACGGTAACTCAGGTGAGGGAAGTTGGTAGAAACAAGCCAGAGCTGGGCACCCCCACCGCCATCCCAACCCCAACCCCCAGCAAGTCCTGGAGTCTACATGCAGGGCTGGAAAAAATACAGAAGGGGAAATCAAACAATGGGGATGGTGGAGGGCTGCGTGTAGTGTCTGGTCTGGGGGTGGTACACAGTAGGTGCTCGATAACTGCATGTTGAATTAAACTGGATCAGTGAGGACTGCTGACCAGTCAGTCATGATAGGGAAGGTCTAGGGAGCATGAGCCTGATCACCAAATCCTGAACACTCAGGCTCTCCAGACTTTAAAGCCTGATGGACTTGAGGGGTTTCGGGGGGGGCACTATTGGTAAAGAACCCATCTGCAATGCAGGAGATGGAAGAGACGTGAGTTCAATTTCTGAGTTGGGAAGATCCCCTAGAGGAGGGAATGGTAACCCACTCCAGTATTCTTGCCTGGAGAATCTCATGGATAGAGGAACCCAGCAGGCTACAGTCCATGGCGTCACAAAGAGTCAAGCACTACAGAGGTGACTTAGCATGCACGGAGTGGAAAGGACACTTTAGAACAAATCAAAGGAGACCTCACTCTCACACTGGCAGCAAAGTACAGAACTTTGCTCAAGAGATGGGATGGATTGAGACCATGAAAGCGTTTCTAGCAAATCACGACACCCATACCTTGACCCTTAATATGCATAATGCAAAATGGCCATGAGAAGGCTCCTTCCATGGTGTGAGCACAGAAATCGCCCAGCCCAGCCCTCTCCCACACTCCATCTCGGTGGAAATGAGGCAGAACTGGGGCTAGAACTCGCAGATGACTGACCTCGCATGGGATTTCTCAACTGTGGGAGGTGTGATAGAATCAAAGCTCCTGAGAGCAGACTGACAGTCAGGAACAATCAGCAAACAGCCACACAGGAGCAGATAGAGTACACAGGTGTCCTGGCAGAGACAGGGCTCCAGTGTGGCTCCATCACCCAGGCTGAATCTTTGGTAAGTTCCTGACCAAGTTCCCCAGCGCCCCAGAGAGTCCTCTACCACTTGGTGCCTTGTGCTGTACAAGGACCTCTAACCTCTAACCTTTGATTTCCGTGTCTCCAGGCCATCCATGTTCCTCCCTTCTGCCCTAAGAGGACTTATCTGGGTATTACAGAGGCTCCATTGGGACGAGGGAAGGGAAACTGAATCAAAGGATCCACTTGCCCACCCAGGAGACCTCAATGCCTTTTTAGAATGATTAGGCCTTATCTTACGGCCGTTGTTGGGCATTTCCAGGGCTTTCCAGGAGTTCAGGTCAAGCATGCCTACACCTCCACTGTTATTCTCCAGGGGGCCCCAACATCTCTTTCTCATCAGCTACTGAGATGCAAGCTGGAGCCTAAACCTGGCTTCTCACCCAATCTCCACTAAGTTCTGCAGGCTGAGTGACCATATGTCACTCATTTGGGGGACCAGAGGGAGTCGTGTAACAGCAAGACCTAGTTTACAACTAGTCTGAAGTAGGAGTCTACACAGACTCCCAATATTAGTTGTGGATCATAGTAAATCGCCACCCCCCAGCTATTTTGACTAAAGCTGCCTTGATAGCGGAACAGATTAGGAAGGGTAACTAGGAAAGATGGCCGCTAGCTTTGGGGAAAGGGAGTAGAAAGTGAGTCTTCGGCGGGGGGGAAGGTGGAAGAACCAGACAGGTTTGTGCATTTCTGTGAAGAGACCTGAGTTAAGACGAAAGGGAAGACCTTCCTGTGTTGGCCTTAGAAGGAAGAAGAGTGGGATGGCCCAGGAGGGAAATACAGAGGAAAAAGGGGTTAAGACAGACCCAGCATCTCACTTTGCTTGCTGTGTCTGCTGTGAATGAGTTAACGCAGGGTATGCCCATAATACGGTTGTTCTAGTATCAAGGACTCCCACAGATACTAAAATCCAGAGGCGCTAATCTCTTTATATGGCACAGTATTTGCACATAACCTGTATACATCTTCCCATATATTTTACCTTTTTAACTTTTTTATTTTGTACTGGGGTATGGCCGATTAACAGTGTTGTGATAGTTTCAGGTGAATAGAGAAGGGACTCAGCCATATATATACACTTATCCATTCTCCTCCAAACTCCCCTCCCATCCAGGCTGCCACATAACACTGAGCAGAACTCCATATGCTATGCAGTAGGTCCTTGTTGGTTATCCATTTTAAATATAGTTGTGTGAACATGTCCATCCCAAACTCCGTAACTACCCTTCTCCCCCCCCCTTCCCCCCCC